>JACAXG010000034.1:6387289-6633473 GCA_018881555.1 Amblyornis subalaris
TGCGCTTCCTGCTATGAGGTGGTGCTACATGAAGATAGGAATGTTTGCAGCAGACCCACAAAATCAGTGTATTATGTGAACCTGGACTATTTCAGGTTGCAGGTCATTTGTTTCTCAGATTCTGTGTGGGTGTTTCTGGGCACAAATTAGAGATTCCAAGGCTTACTGGTATAAAGTATTCTGAAAGGAATGGGGAAGCATAAATGGCTTTGCAAGATCTTCCTGGTTGCTGCTTAGATTATATTGCTTTGATAAAAAAATACTTAGGCCATAATAGGGAAAGCAATTTGAAAGGCATTATTATAAGAAGATAATACTTTTACCCTGAGAGAAATGGTGATATTAGGTGAAGACATGAGGTAAAAACAGCAGGTGTCAAATCTATTGCAAACAAAAAAGATAAAACAGTAAATGAAAGAATTGAAATAAGGGCTTCATAACATTCAGATTGCAAGGGTGAAAATTTCCTTTTCTTGTATGGTCTCAGGAAAAAGTCCAGTCTAATAATCTCCCTAGCTAATCACCAAAGCACATTTCACTCCCTGCTTCTACCTTTTCCTTTTACTTTTACAGTTTTCCAGTCCAACGGTTGTTGAAAGTGTACACAACTATCAACTTGGTTATCTGCTCTGAGACATTGGATCCAGTCAATCAACTCTGACTGTACTCATGGTTAGAAAGGTACAGATGCCTCTGGGCCTCGGTTGCTGCACTCCATTTGTGTGCTGGCACACAGAAGGWGCAGATAAGAAAAAGCCAAGTGATACTTTGAAATAAAACAGTGTGATCACAGCAGAGCCGTGTGCATGTCCTATCTCCTCTGTACTGCCCACTCCCTCTTTGCTTTCAGGGATGTATATTCCCCTGGATTCTTATTCTAAGCTGATAAACAAATAATTGGACAAGCTTTTGTGAGTGCAACTTGTTATTTCTACAGTGCCCCCGCAATTATAAACTCATTATTATTTACACTTTAAAAATATGTTAATTTATTTTTAACAAACAAATGGTAAGGAGAAAAATATTGTTTCATCTTAGACAAGTTAGAACTTCCATCATCTACCYCTGCAAGGATGTTCCCTTTGTTTCATTGCACATATCACAGGCCCTAGAAGATGCAGTACCTATATTTTCAGTTCCCCAGTTGTCACCAGGAAAGAAACTCCCTCAGATTCCTCTGGCAGGTGCACCCACTCCAGGTTTACAGAACCATACTGGAGGTCTTTTTCCACTGTATTTTTAACTTGTAAACACTAATGGCTTCAGAAGAAGGAGGAGACACAGRCTGCTCAAGATCCTACAGCAATTCAGTGGGATTGGTGTCTGGGGAAGCAGGAGAGCAGGTTTATATCCTTATCTGAAATCAAAGAAATACCATATTGCATACCTATTGCATAAATTAATTATCAGCTTAGGACAGTGGCTATAACCCTCACATCTTCTTGCTGTGTTATCTTCTTTATGAATTTCCAAAGGGGACAGTCAAGGCTGCTTAGGGTTTGATGACTGAACGTTTGAGCCCAGTGGCAAATACATATTTTGTTTGTACATGTATCTCTGTGGGTATAAAATTTAAGTTTTCCCGGTGTGAACTTTGGTGGGGATCAACCTCAGTTGCAGCTGAGCATCAATTGGACAGACTTAAAACCTAAGGCCTGAAAGTTGTGGAAGCTTTCAGATGCCTAAGTATCTTGAAAGATCTGTGTTTTAAGAAAGGTTAAAAAATCTTACTCGCTTATTTAACACCTAAATATATTAGGAAATATGTTTCCGTTTACTCTGAAACACCATATTCAGATGTTGTCTGCAGCTCTTGCTGGGAAGGGCTAGTCCGGACCATAATGGTTATTCCTTCTTCCCATCACAATTATTCCCTCCTATTAATTCACCTTTTATTAAAGGATAACTACCAAGTGGATTTTTAGTTTAATCCTTTACTATTTGCTTTCTGTTCCTGTCATGTAAACACGTATATTTTGAACTTGGGTGCATTTCTCAGAAATACCTAAACGTTTTTATTTGAAACTCAGAAAGTGGAATTTTTTCCCTTTGAATTTGGAGCACCAGGGAGGTTGAGCATCAAGTAACAACCAAGTTCAGCTGACAGGACCACAGCAAGCACTAACCAATAAGGAAGTTATGTTACCACACTATCTCTGAGATACTGAAACAGTCAAACCCCACTGCTTGGGCAGGAGCCAAGGCCCAAAACTTGCAACATGACCTATGTAATGCCTGAAAACTTGTGAACAGCCACCTGAGTCTGCTCATTCGGCCTTGCCTATTTGTTGTTTTTCTATTGTTTTTCCTCAGACACAAGTCACCTCTAAGCAAAAATCTAGAGTGTTGCATAATATTTGATATAAGTAATTGATATAAATAACCCTTTCATTTTTTTCCAAAAATAAGATACAATTAAGAATGCAAGTATATGGGCTGTTGTGCTGTAGTTTTGGTGAGGTGTTTCCTCCTTTCTTTTCAAAGTCAAATACATAAAGACAATACAACTGTTTCCAGCCCTTCAGGGATTGGATCTAGTCCAAACTTATGAAAGATGCAGAGCATCATCTTAGCCAAAACACTTCCTAAATTTGTCTTTTTGCTAAAATGAGGCCACCTAGAAGATTAAAAGCTTTCTTCTTTTTTTCTGCCTTAAAAAACATAATTACACCCTAATTTAAAACTCTAATTGAGTGCACTTGTATTGGTAAGATGTTCTTTTTCCCTTAAGGGACAGTATTCCTATTAGTCACACAAGCTGTCTAATCATTTCATGGTCTGTCCATTTCCCCACCCTACACCTCCATTATAAATGAGAAAATTAAAGCATCTCTTTTTTTTTTTTTTTAAGAGTATCTCAATTATATCCTCATAAACTCAGCAACTGAACATTTCAGTTGAAATAGTAAGCCACATCTTTAGCCACTGTAAATTATCATTGCTCTGCTGATTTCAATAAACAAAAGATAACTTGCATCAGTTGAGACTCTCACCCATGAAGACCAAGCCACTGAAAAAGTCTAAAAGTAAATTTTTTCAAGCTCAAGAATTTTTGTCCTGGTTATAAAAGCACACCAGCTGTACCATTCTCTTGAATTTTATTAATGTTACAAGGTTTTTTTTACATTAAAAAACAACTGATGAAGTTGCACAAAATAATACTACACAAAATACTATGACTGCATCTTTCCGATTAAGGAGACCATAATTTTTCTTTAGCTAGTAATTCATACAGACATTACCTTTCCTTTGGTTGTGAAGGTGACTCTATTTGAACCTTGATTTTGTGATCAGATCAAGGGGAACACTTGATGTTCTCTCTTTGCCCAAAAGCTCATCTTTTCTGTCTTTTAGCTTAGATTTATAGATCTGCCACCTAACAGACTAGTGATAGTAGGATTCTATGAAAATACATCTTTACAATCAGATCTTACATTTTACTGAGTACTTTGAGATGGCCATATCCACTTTGAGTCATAGAACAATTTTAATGCTGGGTTATTAGGAGACTACATTGTTTTTCTTCCACCAAATCACCTGTAATTCTGGTAAGGCTTAGGGAAAACAAGTATGTGAACTTTTAACTGATTTTCTAAAGCTAAAGAATTACTTCTGGCTTCTATAACCATTGCACAGTCTTTGTAAAACAAAAGACATTTTAGCATTTCAGAATTAGCTTTTATTATATTCCATTCCATGCTATGCCTTCAGGCCTTAATTCATAAACATTATCTTTGTTCTAGGTTTAAAACTTTTAAGGAGAAACAAACTTAATTACATATAGTGTATGGAAAATTTGGGGTTTAACCACTAATCTGTGGCTTGCAATGAGTTTGGATGGAAGGAATTCAAGGCTCTGAAGTATCATGTTTCTCATGGTTGACTACATTGACTGCAAAATTTCTAGAATTTCTCAGTGAAAATCACCCTTAAATAAAAGGCAAATGAGTGAATCCTTAGAGTTTTTGAAACCTGTATTTTTCTTTTGCATATATTTATCTATACATATGTCAAAGAAAAAGCTACCAATAAAAGATTTATTGGAATTCATTGCCGGTAAACGTTCATGTCTCAGTATTTTCTGCACTGGATGAAGAAAATGCATGCAGATCATTGTTACTTCTATTGATCCTGCTTTCACTGGGTTTTAGGTATAGAAACAAAAGATAAACAGTACACTTCAGTGCAGAGGACCAGATCACATTGGTAAACATGTGCATAACTCAGCTAACACCAGATTGCTTCCTCAGTTTGCACTAGCTGAGGATCTAGTTCAGGAAATGTTACTTTTCCAGTGCCAGTGATTATTATCCCACTTTCTGCTCTGTCAGATTTGGAAGTATTTGGTCTTATCTTAAACAAACACATCTGGTGGTGAATCTGAAAAGATGGTTTCTTTCAGACACTGAACTTCCCTTCCTCATACATGGACCCTGAGGATGTTCAATACAATTAAGGAAAAATTCCAAGGCTGCAAGAAAGGCTCAAAATGAATATTATTTTAGAATGCTAGCCCAAGGCTGCAGTATTTAATTGAATTCATTGAATTTCAGCTAAGYAGGCAACTACCTTTCTGACCTGAGGGAGGCCTGTATGTATTAATAACATCACTGTTATTAACAAAGCACTAACAGAGCACTGGAGACACCAGGGCAAGTTTTATATTTGCGGATGAAAAAAGCCCCTGTGATCGATGTGGATTCTGATCGGTCATTTTCAGCTCACTGCTGTGACCCTGCCGACCCTCACAGTTCTGCTGCAGCACATTAATTGCCAGAGTGTGTAATTGCTCTGTGCCCATCGTCACCACACCCTCTGTACAGGGGCTGTTTGTCACCCGACTGTGCTTAATTAACAACACAAAATCCTAACTCTACACCCAGCCCTGACTGCCTGATGAATTATTTGCTATTTGGTTATTATGGCACTGTGCTAACGACTGTCAGATAAGGAGGAACTGGCTAAAGCATGTTGGAGGTTTGTGGTATGCCCCATGAACAAACTTAGCAGAATGGTTACTAATTAAAAATGTTGAAATGACACCAATTTGATATCATTTGGGCATCCAATGGCTCCATAAAAGCCATTTAGAGGAACAGTTTAATTTTCACGTGTGAACACACTCGTTTTGGAATTCCCTTGAAATTCACAGGAAGTACTTTTTAGATTAAGTTTGATAGAGGATGAAAT
Organism: Amblyornis subalaris; assembly: GCA_018881555.1. Lineage (NCBI taxonomy): Eukaryota > Metazoa > Chordata > Aves > Passeriformes > Ptilonorhynchidae > Amblyornis > Amblyornis subalaris. The sequence goes on from JACAXG010000034.1 coordinate 6,392,480, forward strand.
ACCAGCTGAGCTTGTGTCAGAAGCAGCACTGGGTAGGGAATTTACAGGGAAAAGATGACATGTCCTAATACTCGAGAATACTGTATTTTTTTCCAGTAGTGATCCACAGAAAATAAATTTCAGTTAACTGCTCTAACCAGTAAGAGCACAAAAGATGGAGTCTGGGTCTCCTTTTAAAAAAAAGCTTGAAAACCTGCAGGTGCTCTATTCCTACCACTCCCTCCCACCATCCCAGCAAACTACGGTGTAATTTGTGGGGCCTAGAAAAACTACTGTAAAAAAAACAAAACAACAACAACAACAACAAAAACCCCCAAAACCACAACAAACAAAACAACACAACAACAAAAACCCCAAAACACCAAAATTCTGAATTGATAGTAAAAGAAAACTAGAATCAAAAGGGGGAAAGTGGACACTTGTCTACTTGTATCTAAAGCACACGTTTACTGATGAAACTGACTCAGTCAGTGTTGGATTCTCAGCCAAAAGCAGCAACATCTGTCTCTGCAGGTTTTTTTGAGAGCTCCAGATGAGTAATTCTTACAGGTAAAAATTAAAGCCATTGCAGTGTGCAGCCATCCCAAGTAGCAACACATGTCCGTGGCTTTCAACTGCAGCGTGTTTCTACTACCGAAACCTGGAATTTTTAATATTGTCTCTATATCTTTTCACAGGCACACTTATTATCAAGAAAGAGGTGACACTTCCCAATATCTCCTTGGATACAACAATGAAAACTTGGCTTGGATTCCCAGTGTAGGAATGTGTAAGTGAGAACAATTTGGAAACATAAGAAGCATCTGCAAGAGGGGTGTTGACACTGCCTGTTCCCGTGTTGTTCCTGTGACATTTGCAATCCTTTAAAATAACCACAAACAGACTCTCCGGCTTCAGCTCCTGGCAAAGAGGTGACAGCTCTGAACTGGAATTCTCAAGGCAAATAAAGTTCCTGTAAGCCTGGTAATGGCAGTGGCTGCCTGTGGAGGGGCACTCCTCCTCACCGTGTCAGCTTCAACAGACACATCACAAATCATGCGGCATGGTGGGTGTGCTTTTCTGGCATCATCTCTCTTCTCACTTAGGCAGCTCTCAGATGGATTCCACGCCACCTGGTTAGCTTCTATTTGTCTGTGTTGTGATGGTACAGAAACACACCCTATCCAGCTTGGCACTGGCATCCTCGCTCAGCACAGTGAATGTTTTTTAAAGCCTTAAAATCTATCAAAGGTCTTAAGCTGTTATAGATCTGCCACAGAAAGCAGATAAATGTATTCTGTGTACTTCTTCTGCAAAGCAGACAACGATTCCATACAGCAGAATGCAACTTTTCATTTATTTAAAATACAACAGCATTTCATAGGCAGAGATCATACAGCTGAAACACTAAAAGTTTATGCTGTATGTGCCAAGCTGCATTCCTGCATATCTGAAACATGACAGAACTTTAAACTATGTTGTTTAAAATATCAGAATATTGTAACAGTAAAGAAATATAGGAAAACTGTGGCACTGCCTTCTTCATTCAACTTGTGTGTGTAGAAATTGAACCAAACAGTAAGGGATTGTTGTGTCAAGATGCTTGTCAAGGAAATACAAATTTCTGCCCCACAGGTGTGACATTGAGTGGAAGTACTGGCAGTGTGACTGTGCCTGCTCAAATCAACTGTACTGTGAGGGCATCCAACTGATGGGCAAAAGGAATGTCTCACCTAAGGCTTTGGAATCACCGGGAAAGAGGGGACTTCTAGCACAAAATACTCCAAGCTAACTCTCTTTTATCCTGCAAAACGCGGGATAATGCTGTTTAGAACAATATCACTAACGCAAAGTAGGAAAGACACTTTGTAATTTTGGTTTGGTTTTGGCGGTTGTTGTTATTATTAATAATGATCAAGTCAAACTTTTTGGATAATTATCAGTGATAGCAACAGTGGCCAGACTCTAATTTTATTACTTTGAATGTTTGTTCTTCATGATGACCAGCCAAACTACATCATGGCCTTCCTTTCACACTGCTGGCCTGGGACAGAAAATGGGTGCAAGCAGCAGCAAACAACACACACTGTAACAAACACACACTGCACTTTCCAGATGGATTTGAGCCAGAATGATTCACAGCTTTGTTTATGAAGCTGTGGAGATTCAAAGCACTTTCATAAACATCAGTCACTCATCTACTAGCTAACAACAAATAAGAAAACATGTAACTGCAAAGACAGGATTTGGATAGCAATCCYGAAAATAGTTGTGAATTGTTCTTTGCCTTCTTTAGCCAGTCCTATCTGCATTAAGTTTCTTTACAAATATTGCTTCTCTAAAAATTAAAGAGGCATCTTACTGTTCAGTCACAACTATTTCATGATTTTATTAGCTTTATGGCTTTGCCTGATGCTTGCATATTTGTGTACAGCATTCTTCCCTGCACCTGCACAGAAATATTTCCCCTGATTCATCAGTGCAGAGCAATCTGGCTCCTTAGATAATTGAAATTACTTACTCAGTGTTTCTGATTCAGTTGATATGTTATTTTTGTTTTGTTTTATTGATATTTTCATACCTTTTGAAATAAAGACAGGCTAATAAAGTTATTATCTTTCTTGAGAYAATTAGTAGCTTGTTGTGATTTTTTCCTTAATTTGTTTGCAGAAGCARTATTTGCTATAAAGATCCAATTCAGCAGTTGTCTGATTTCTCCCGTTGATCTCAAGCTAGTCTACAACATTGCCAAAACAGCATGACTGGAATTACTAATTCAAAATTTTCCTTTTCCAGTATCAACCCAACCAGGCAACCTCCATTCTGTAGAAGAGGCATATTCCTGAGCTGCTTGATACACTAACGTATTTCCATTTAGTCTGTACTCATGCAAAACACTGAGCCCACATGCCAGGCCACCTAGTCAAAAACTCTATGAATTTAAATAAGGCTAGAGAATAATGTTTCTCAGAAGCAGGGTTTGATAACTGTTCTTTCTACGAGCAAGTCTTTTTTAAGCAAAGACCCACTTTGTTGTAAAAATACCTGTACAYTTTTTAGGAACTTTGAAACAAATTCTGAAGTTTGGACTAGTTGTTAATTACTCTTCATTTAAGAGAGATTTAGACAAAGGTGGCAATGGTCAAAATTTGGTCCTGATTTCTTTCAGCATGAAARATAACTTGCTTGATATAGTAACCCATTAATTTATCCCTTTTACCTCTCCTTTTCACAACGACAAGAAATTACAGTCTTCTTTATTTTACTTTTTTAATGAAAAAAATGAAGTAGTGCAAATTCCTCATCAGCTTTCAATCTAGTAGTGAGAAATAACAATGCCATTATCATCAATATTTCAAATAAATTTTTCCATTTTGCAGGTTAAGAAATAACAAAGTAACTATGAAGCTATAAACCCAGGTATAATAGTGCTCTTCTTAGAATGACTCCAAACAATCTTYTAACCTCCAATTATGTGTCAACATCTCAGGTATAAAGTACACACTTTTACTGACCTTTTCTCCTATAAGTGTGGACTTTGCTGTATTAGGTTAAAGGAGTTCCATGGAAAACTAAAAGAGAGTAGTGAACCAACCACTAAACATTGTCAGTCCTGAGATACCAGAATATCTTTACAGGTTATCAATATGTAACACGACTGAGGGTCGAGGCAGCACAGGATGGGAAAATTGCACCAAGTGGGGGAAAAGAGATTGTTTAGACATCAAACAAACATATCAGATTTATCACATCCTAACACTCCCTAGGGAGAAATATGCCAATGTCTGCTGTAAACACAACCAGGGCATAAAAATGGTTAGTTGGATTTTACTCTGATGTTTTTTACTGAGTTATCTTTATCTATATGTAATCAAAACATAGAATGAGAAAAATTGCTTTAAACAACCATATAAATACATACTCCTGATTTATAGCACAAGCTCTTCTTTATGTATCTTTTGGCCATTTCTCTTAACTTTYTTAAGACCTAAACTAGTACCACTCAAAATTAATAAGACCATTGCTTAGGCCTGAATATCATCTTAGTAGGGTTGAATATGGTAAATAAATATTATAAAATAGCTTCTCAGACAATTATTAATATCTACTTAATATTGAAACTCTGCACATCTTGTTTCTTTTCATTTGAGTTTAGAAATTTAGGGTTAGATTTCTAGAGCTAATTGGATACCTAAAGCTAATTGGGCACACACAACTAACTAGATCATACTGAGTCCRAACACTGCACATGGTTGGTTTTTCGTTTGTCATGCTCACTTGTCTGGAAAGAAGTTGGTATGTTCATCCATTTCTAATGACTGGACTTCCTAGCAGACTGCTGGTTTTAAAACCATAAAGTACCAACACTAAGTAGATTTCCTCATTTCATGAAGGTTCTGGAATCATTCACTTGTATTTTTGTTTCATGTCAGATTTCCCAGTGCCCTGATTTAGTGCTGCCTCCGTATTCCTGCAGTTTCCTCTGCTACCTCAAGCATCAGTTACAAGCATGGGGGGAAAAAAAAATCTATAAACCCCAATCCCAGATGTATTCAATGGAATGCTGCTGTGACTGTCCCTATCTGCTTGCTCGGACAGCCTCACCAAGAACCTGTTAAAGCAAACAYGGGTGCTTCCTTTTAGCTACACTCAGCTTTTACTCCAGGGCAAATGGACTCTGGATAATGACCAAGATTACGTTTGGGATCACAAGGTGACTATTTTCAACTCCCAGTCAGTATTGCCACCAAGTTTCTACTCAGCAGAAATCTCTGCTTCAGCGTTTAACCAGGACACTGATGCAAACTGATGGCATTCTATTGATGCTAATGTGAGAATAGAGACCTGCTTAGAATTTATTTTTGGGACCACTGTGAGGAAGAACACTATCATGACTGAAGTCCAAGTTATGGTAATAAAAACGTTGTGAGTGTAAGAGAAAAATATYGTGAGTGTAAGATATTTCTATAAATAACTCAAGTTTGAATTATACTGCTTTATAACAAACACAATTACAAATGCGTATGGGRTGGGAGTGCTCTTTTTCTTTGCTAGTTTTTTTACTTTTCAGTCGTATCTAGTAATCACAAACACAAATATTAGCTGCCTGAGAAATTTTAAAAATATAGCTGCATACAAATTTTGCAACAAACACAATATTGATAGTGCTTGTCTTAGACCTGGGTTATACTCAAGTCCCTTTGGAATTTACAAATCAAATCCTTACCTTAATCAAATGTGAACATGCAATAGACTAATTCTATATCATTAATTGTGATGTTTATAAATCAGAAATGAAACTCTGAGGTATGAAATGGGGGTGTGAGACACACAAATCCTTTCAATTTGTGTGTATTTCTTTCAGAGAGAAGTGTTTTATACCACTTGGCTGTGACTACTGAAGCCACAGGCTGTCCTGTCAGGACCAAAGGGCTACTCCCTCACAACGGAGAGCACAAATCACCCCTGCTCTACTTGCAKAGGATTTAACCTTTTGTACCGTAAAATAAACTCTGGAAACAGTAAAACCTCAATTCCATTACTAGAGTATTTACTTATGGAAGAGTTCAAAGAACGACTCTGTCCTCCTGAAGCTCTTGAGGTTTCAGCTGGATATTTTCTTTAAGGAGTAAGAGAAATTATTTATGGAACAGATACATTAGTATTCCATACAACTACTTCTTTAAGTTCTATTTGTTTTTCTGTTGATACTGTGGAGATATCGCTCAGATACAAACTACTGTCAAAATATTTTTCTCCAGATACAGCGACGATGAGGAGAGTGAGTGGTTTGGGAAGGCAGAGGACAGTTGCTGCACTGCTTTGCTACATCTGCATTTGTAAACTCCTGCAGGCTGTGAAACTCTTCAGGCAGTTGAAGGGATCAGTGAACTGAGAGAGAGCTGGGTGGGAGTAAAGCAAAAAACAAAAGAGAAGCAAGAAATTCACATCTAAATGGAGATGCTCTGATAGTAGCATAATGAATGCAGCCATCTAATGGAGATTTTATAGCAAGGGAAAAGCTGTTTGTACGAATGAGAAGATAATTCTGACAAAAAAAAAATGGGGGGAAATTCCTCATCATGAAGTGCAAATATCCTTTTGGTCTTAGTTGCTCTAATGGATTCTAAGCCAGATATTAATCTTCTTCAGGGCTGTGTGTAATTCTTGTATCAGTGTGTGTGTGCACACATATGTGTGTTTGTGCATACATACACTTCTGAGAATAAATACACTGGGTTAGATAGTTACAATTTCTTTCTTTTATTGGTTCATGCTGGCMGATACTTAACGTTTAAAGGTCAAGCTGCTGGAAGATATAATGCTAACAACAGTGGCAGAAACTGCTGAGAGAGCAGAAGTTAGTAAAATATTTTTCTAAACGCTTCTATTTGTTACCCTGTCTAATACATAAAAGGCTGAAGAAAATCTCAGAGGAGATGAGAGTCTCAGAGTGTCAGACGAAGGCAGTTGGTGTGCTGGGATGGGTGTTTGTAGCTCTCCTCTGGACACAGAGGTTAAAGGGCCAAGAGACAGGCAGCACAGCAAAGCTCACGAGTGCCACACCGGATGCTCTAAACTCATCTTAGGCATGTTTAAATTCACAGAATCACAGAAAGGTTTGGGTTGGAAGGCACCTTAAAAATCACCCAGTTCCAAACCCATGCCACAGGCAGGGACACCTTCCATGACAGCAGGTTGCTTAGAGCCCCATCCAACCAGGCCTTGGACACTGCCAGGGATGAGGCAGCCACAACAATTTAAAGAGGTCACCAGATTTGACATATCACTGCAAGACAGCTCTATTTTAGACAGAAGTTTTCTGAATATAATATAAAAAAATCACAAACATCCAACGCTGCCTGAAGGTCTATTTCTGTTGCCAATTGTCCTGCCTTTTCCTTAAGACTTTTTCTTCCCTCCTTCTTTCATAATATGACATTATTTAGATAATTAAACTGAAAAAAAGAAGTCATTATTCAGAGCCCAAGGCATATAGGCTGAGCCTTTGTGGAATTAGCATTAGAGCCTTATTTCAGAGACATTCACAAAATAAATGTTTCAGAACTTTCTATAGTTGATGTAGGAATATATAAATATCCACATAAACACAAAGTCATTGTTTTTATATAACTAATTAAAAAAATAGTCCTGATTATTATAGAAATACTACATGCAAAACTAAAAACATATCCAGGTCTGAATAATAAGAGATGGTCATCTCTTACAGACTTTGCATTTTTGAAATTATTTAGTATTTCCAGGTTTAGACCTAGGAAAATGAATGTCTTATTATAAATAGAATTCTGTCCATTTTTGTCTTTCTTYTGCACTACGAGAAATATTGGCAGCACTGCACACTTATTGTCAGCAATGGCTCTGAAACCCATGGTTTTTATAATCCTCTTTCTGACCTTTAAATGAATGAAGGATTCATGACACTTCCTAGAAATCTGGCTTAGGTATCAGGTAAGTTCATAAATATTACGATGCAGTAACTGGTCTGATAGTTTCAGAACACTTTTTTTTTTTTTCTGTAATTCACTATGTTAGACTTCCTGGCGCTCAACAGAAACTTTTCCTTTTGCAGAGCCACTGAAATTTTGTTTTCAACTTGTCCAATTTCCACACCCGACCTTTGCTCATAAGCCCCTTTGGAAAAATTTTCCATTTTTAAAAAAATACTGTGAAAAAATGGTTCTATTGGAGATCTTTTAACGGGAATGGAGAAGACATCTTAATAAAAAGAAGGAAATAATTTAGCCAACTGTAATTTTAAATATATCTGAAGGGACCAAATAAAATACTTGATATGAACATGAATGATTTAAGCAACATTTCCTGAAAAATACCCAACAAACTCCTGTGTTAAATGTTAATCTGGAACTACAAATCGTATGTTCCAAAGCAGCCCCATTTTTCCCAGTTCTAAAGCAGAATAGGATTTGATTCAACCTCCAAGCCAGTCCGTTTTCCAAGTACACTTTGGTCTGCTTGCATAAAGATGGGCATATCCATAGAACTGGCCAAAGATTTCCAAGATACAACTGGGACTAAGAGAGTCACCAAGTTACAGCTTTCCTGTAAGGTCTCYACCCAAATTGCAGAATGCAAACCAAATGGTTTTCTGAAGTTGAAATACATTCTGCATGCATGAATATTTATAAACTAGTCTTAACAGCACYGCTCTTCTGGGTAACTGATTTATTTGAAGGAGAAAACAATTGTTTATTTATAAAGAACGTTTAAATGGAAAAAAATCATTATTTAATTCACAGTTGGTCTAGCAAAACTTTTTTGGCTATGGGTTTTTAACTTAATATTGTCAGTTTCTCCTGGACCATGTAACAGAATTTATTTTATAAAAATCCATTTAACTGATCAATATGTAAATCAAGAAAACCTTTTATCCTCTGAATTCTAAAAACAAAGGTGCTGCCCTATGTTGTACAGTGCTGTAAATCTGAAATAGGAAGTGCTTGCTCTTTGATTGCAATTCTTTCACAGACAAAAACTGGTCTATTAAATAATGAAAGGTATTGGTACAAACAAAGTGGAAATTAATGTTTTAAAATGCTTTATATTTGCTGAGATGAAACAGATTTTATTTAACGTATATTAAAAATTTATTCTGTAAACAAAACATGGTAAGTTTGCATGTTTAATTATTATGAAAAGCATGAGTATAATCCTAAATCTGAGTGCTGAAATTTGTTTTGAATTATTTACACTGTCCTTGAAACATCGGCATCCCAGCTTTCAAAGAGCCGCACAAAAAATGACTGTCCTTTCAAGATAATTTTAAAGTTTTGGAAAAATACTACTGAAATCAAATTATCTATTCCCTCGTCATTTGTCATAAAAATATGCATGCACACATTGACACACAGTCTCTACATATGTCATAAAAAATACAAATGTCACACTCCAAAGTCTGGTATGACACAAAGGGACTGCACTTTTCAGCTGTACTGTGAAACAATAGGTTCAACAGGACAGGAGTTAGGCAGCTCAGAAGGACCAGATGGCAGCTGCCTTTATCTGAACAACTTTTCTAAAAAGTACTTGTAAAATCAGCCACAACAACCATCTCTCACTCTAACTGGGTGCTTGAGGAGACACCCTGTCCATACGTGCTCCCACACTGCTGGAGTAAGTGCTGCAAAACAAGGAGAGTTTTTTTATTATTATTGGGGCGGTTTCAGCACTTGTTCAAGCTTTGATACATGTACATGCACAGTAGATTCTTTAGGTTTTTACCAAGTGTGTTAATGGTTGTTAATAAGGTAATAATGCCAAGAGAAATGACAGTGCTGAAGGTATTCCCATGTGGTGCATATGGGTTACACATCTCTAAGCATCTGACGTGCCACCCTTGCCAGTATCTGCCATGAGCTGAAGAGCTTGTGTAGCCACAGGGCCAGTGCGGGTATGGGCAGCCACTTCAGCCTGCTCCACTGCCTGACTTCCCAACCAAAACCACTGGGAAGTTGGCACTTCWACCAGCCCTTGCAGCCTGCTTCGATTCACGGCAAGGCCCTTGGTGTGACGGGAACCAGGATTGCTTCCCAGTTCCGGCTCAAGGCTGTACAGAAGGCTGTGCCGGACGCAGCCTGGGCCAGTGGCCTGAGCACAGTTGTCCCCACAGGGCGGGCGGGGGCTCGGCCGGTGACAGATCACCGTGTGCTTTTCTTCTGACATCCAAGCGCAGACACAGCCTGCAAACCACCAGCAAGATCCCCAGCCTCCCAAGCGTTCCCGAGTAATTTCCTAGTCAGTAGGGAGTTGCAGGGGTCACGAATCAAAGTGCTTTGCACTCYGGTACCTCTGCCTCAAGAGATCAGGCTCTCCACAGAGATAACGTCCTACGGAACACCAGCGATGCCTGGYGTGGTGATGGGACTGCAAACAGCAGGGTCGGGAACTCTGCACAGCCCCTGACACTTGGACATGTTAGAAAATCATTGCTAAGGGTATGAAATGAGCCAGTAAATGTTGGGAAACTTGATTCTGCCTTCCTGTACAGACACAATATGAAATATTCTTGGATTTCCTGACCATCTCCTGTCTTTCTTTGCACTACTTAAATCAATTCACAGGATAGACTCAATATTCAACAGATAATAAGAACACTAATTTATTCTCCCTGCTCATCCTCACTATTTAATTGTCCGATATTTTATTTATAAGAGAAATCCACTACAGGTCATCTTCCAGTTTTCTTGCATCAAATTTTAGTATTGTAAAATCTACTGAATGATGCAATAAAGCACATATCTGTATAACTGTAGGCATCAGAGCATGACATTACATGCATTTTAAGTGGAATGTGCCCTCTGACAAGCAAATAAAGATTGTGTTCACTTTTCACTACACGCTAAAGTGTTGTTTAAGTGTTTCCCATTAAAAACAAAATAGTTTTTAATGAAGGGATATTTTAAATTATTGAGATGGTTTATGGAAGAGCTCCTTGGGCTCTGTGAATATGACCATTGGCACAGTTTAGAGGAATTTTATTGGTGTCTCTTTGAAGTGAAATATTCTGATTATTAATTAGATAATAAAGAACATATATTATATGTAATTATTAATAATGCTTCCCTCCACCTCCTTTGTTTCACTTTTAGAGGAAATCCTGAGAGGGTAAATTCTTTAGAGAAGTCAGGAAGGCACTGAGCACTGGCAAGCCATATCTTGGAAATGGCTGGATTTTCTTTTCTATACAGTCCCCCGCTAAGGGCTATAAATCCTTCTCAATGTGAATAATCTTAATCTACAAATAAGAATGAAAGTGTGAGTGGGTTCTGTCAGAAAGCCACTTCTATTTCTCTCTCCAGATTATGTCTCCTTCCCATTTCTTACRAGGGGGAGAACAGAAAAGAGACACCTTCAAAAATAAAATAAAATGCTCTAATATTCCATAAATGCTTAACTTGTTTTTTTCCAGTCTTACTTTTTATTTACTATTTTATAATTTACTGCTACCTCTACCTCGTGGAGAGATTCCTGGCCTAGGTAATTACTAAAATACCAAAATGTGATCAGTTGGAGCTAAGAAGCTGTAACCCCATACTGTCCAACATTAAGTGAATTAGAGTAACGAGGGTTAAAGACTGCCTAATGCAAGACTCACAGGAGTAAACTGCAGGCACATTCACAACGCTTAAAACTAAACTGATTTCACTTGCAAACATTTTCTGCTGTCTAGCCCTTAACACCTTTCAAGTCTGATTCAAATTTTCCCAAAGTTAATGGGAATTTCTGCAGTAACATCATGCTTTGCTTTAAGCCATTCATACAGCTCACTAATTTATTGCATCTGACCTTAAAGTTTTACTATTCCTACTCTTCTCCTTTTAAATAGCTTGATTAAAGTAGATATAAATTGGGGAAACATGCTCTAAACCTCTAATTAAGATGTCCACTTGAGTTTCATATCTTTATTTATACAGTGATCTCCATTTAAGAGCATTTGACAGTATTTACAAATGTAAATTTAAGAAATACATTCTTTTCTCATTCTTTAAATTTAATTCCTGTTGAATCAATGGAGACCAATTAAGAGAAAGCATCATTTTAATTGGTTTTTAGAAGAATTGATTCAAAAGCAAGGACTATATTTAGTGGACTAGCTTTAGGACAATTTATGTTACTGTAAATTTCTTAACTTGAGCAGAGATACACTAATTTAAACCAGCTAAGATCTCTCTCAGTCTTGCCAGACTTCCACACATCTGTCAATAAAAAATAAAAGGGCCTTCCAGAATATGTGCATGTCTCAGACTTTTTAACTTCTCAGAGGATGCTCATTCTGATAACTCATGCAGAATATCTTCTCATCTTTCTCAAATGGAAGGATGACGATAGAGTGGTGCCAATATTCCTTAGCACTCATCTCCAATAATGGCCATTTACATGTAGGTTACAGACTTCTGACCTATGCTTGGAACTGGAAGTGAAAAATTCCTTGTGCCTCCTTCTAGCATTCTGCTCACTGATACACAGCACTAAGACTCTCAYTCTTAGCAGATCTCTCTTTTATATTCATATTCATATYCATTCATTAAATTACAARAAGTCTTACTTCTCAATTTTCATACTTATATTCTAAATTCAGGAATTGGTAAGCTTAATAAACAGCAATAGAAATGGAATTTTAGTTCTCTGAGCRCTAACATTTATGGAAATTGTTCATACGGTGAAAATTAAAATGGGTAAAATCAACTTCTTAAGGAATGATCATGYCTTTTGAACAAATATAAAGGAAGTAGACTTATTTATCATCTAATTAGAAAAATCAGAGTATGGTTCACTCATTTCATTTCAWTCAGGAGCGTGAGGATGGAACCTGGGCTTGTGCTGACACCAAGATGACTGAGGCTCAGAGCAACAAAAAAGTGAAAACAGAAGAGCTAAATATAAGGGAATACAATTAAGTTGCATGGGAAACTAAGACAACTTGGAGGAAAGAAGAATGATCTATGAAATGAAATTAAACAGCCTATAGACTGGGATCAAAAGACCCACCAGATAAGTGCTCCCCTGAAAGGCCAAAAAAAGGGTAGGTGAAGCATGGGGTTGATGGATGAAGCCCTGCAATGGAGTGGCAAGTGCAAGATGAAGGAAAGTGAAAAGGAGATGTAACTCACATGTAACTCAGAAAGTTGAGTACAATAAAAGAAAGAGATAAAGAGATAAAGATCAAAGAAAAGGACAAGGAGAAAGCATATCTTGGGAGACTAGGATCAAAGAAKGAGGCATTAAAAGGATGACATTAAAAGGAAATGGATTAGCCACAACTCACCTGGAAAATTTAGTGACATCTAGATGTACAGATGTTTCAAGAGGAAATGACAATACATCTATCTGAGTAACTTCTATAGTGATATTAAAATACAGAGAAGAAGAGCAGACTGAGGCAAGTCAGTGAATTAAAGACACTCCAGGTGGGTTGTCTAAGAGGGAAACTTAATTTGAGAACTGAAAAATTAAACTTTAAAAAATAATGAGCAAACTGATAAAACACACATTTTTGGAAAATACCAAAGAAATATGAGTTTAGTACATAAAGAATGAGTCTGTAAAGCAAGAAGGAAAGAAAACCGGAAAGGACTGAATATGGTTGAGCAGATGTAGAAAAAATTATATGGTATAAAAATGCAAACAGACTAAAAACTCTATGAAACTTGTGCAAAACTGAAAGCAGCAATAATTATATTTGGGTCTATAATCACTTCTGGACTGAGTAAAAAAGTAAAAATAGGAAAATAAACCCTTGCAGCAATGGGATACACAAGAAACAAGAAAGTTCCTATCTTATCTGGATTTCCTATTTCATTAATACTTTGGTAAGCACATTCACCAGGATCCCCTAATAACGTCACTCATTCTTTACACTTTTATAGCTTCAGGAACACATTAAAAGCAAAGAAAAAAACAAAAAGGATTGAAAAACCTGAAAAGTTCACATCTAACATGCCTATATCATACAGTGATTTCCCTAGTGGTCTTTAAGCTCACCCTGGGTGGCATATTTTAAGTTTAGGGCAAGTCTTCTGCTGGAGGTCAGGGCTTTAATTTCATCTTGTGGCTCAGCTCAATGCTCAGTTTGGCTGCTTTGCTGCGTAATCTTCTGCTAAGAGCACTGTATGTTGTTAGTGTTAAAAATATGTTGCTCATGGATATACAAGGCATAAAATTCCTCTATAAATGTCTCTTTTGCTAGAGGTGTTGAAAATGCGGCCCAGTTTGTCAAAAACACAGCTGCTTTCCTTGGGGTTTCGGAATGCTCATAACAAATAGACTTTTTTATGAATTTGTGAGAACACCCTGAGGAAAACAGCTGCATTATTACAGAACCCATGAAATCTCAGACGAGTCTGAACTATTGTATTTTAAAGCACTGCTACTTGAAAGTCTTTTTAGTTTCAAGTAATAGCATTATTTTATTTGATTTCTAAAAAAATATTTTAAGGAATAGATGATGGCGATTCTGTCTATTTGACTGGGACAAAACTCTTAACACTGAAAGACCTTGACAGTTCAAATGGAGACAAAGCAGTGTGCCACACACAAAAAATAGTGGTGATTTGTGCTGTTAGGGAATATTTTCTGGCAGACACTCAGCTACTGGACCAGGAATGAACCAATCCAAGAGGCTGTACGAACAGGTAGTATCACCTCTCAACTCTTTCACTAATTTCTATCTACACAACTAAGTTAACAGATCCAAGGCTCACTTCACAGCTGAAGCTCCTTATAGAAAGTTCTCTGGGAATAAACCTATTATCTTCTGCGGCCCCTGCGTGATACTTATGTACATAATTAGGGCAATCCTTTATTCACAGAGCAATGAAACTATGATCTAGGACATTTATCCTTCGGCTGTGTTTCGCTTTTTAYGTGATCTTTTCAGAAACACTAGTGCTTCTTTAACGCCCAGGYGTTTGTGCCTAGAGGTGCAAGAGAGCATTTCTAACCCTGTTCACAAGAGAGACAACATTGAGCATACTGAGTTCTTGAAGGTGTTGCATTTCTGCTACAAGAGCCTTGGTAGGGATTGGCACTGGATCCTGCATGAGCACATCAGCGTGCATGGCTGCTGTTCTCTGCAGAGCTCCTTAAAAACACGTTCTCTGAAGGAGGAAGTGTGGGTCATATCCCAGAACTGTTAAGCATTTTGGATTCACAAAGCTGCAATTTATGAAGCACTCGCAGGTTCCGCAGGCRAAGAACGGTCTGGAAGTGCAAAGGAGCTTTTGCTGTAAGGAATTAGTTCCGGTAAGTTTTGGAAGGAATGGAGTTTGGCTTAAGCAGGTAAACTATCGCTTGACAAAGTTTGTGCTTCAGTCTATAGGTTCAGAAACTCTCTAAGGGCACAAGAAAAAGGAACTCAGAATGGTACGTAACAGAAAAAGTCCTAAGAAGCAGCTTTAACATCCTCAAACACAATGCAAAATTCCTCAAAAGTCCACCGAAATTCCTAAACTGTTCAGTGAATGTCCTATAAAGTTTCTAGCTTTGTGAAATTTTAGAAAGCACAGTGAACTTTCTCAAAACTATTCAATGACTTTTGGAAGTGTTCTAGAATTTGGATTTGCTAGAAAGCGTTGGGAAATTTCCAGAAAAGTTATTGACAGAAAAAATTACTCAAAATACACGGAAATTCAAAGAAAGCAAAGCACATTTCCAAGAAATGTTCTGGAATGACAAATTCTTGAAAAGGACTGGGAAATACCTAGGAAAATACTAGATAGGATTTCTAGAAAGCAGAGAGAAATTCTTGGAAATCACAAATACCTAGAAAAGTTCTAGTTTGAGGAACTCATAGAAAATGCTTAGGAATTCCTAAAAAGACTCTGGATAGCAAAAATTTCCCTTAAATCTCCTGAGTCCTGGCCCAGTATGGCATTTCAAGTTTCACTGCTTCTTCTTCAGTGGGTGTGTATATATATATATATTAGAAAAGGTCTAAGACTCAATTAAATGGAATTACCCTCAGAGATTTTATGAAGTAAAGGATTTTTAAGATGGTTTCTTTTTTGGACACCACCTTTGTACAGACACCTTCTCTTATGCAGTTGAATTTAACCAGAATTCTATCAAGCAGACAATAATTATTTTCTTTTAATTATTTCTTTCCATGCCTCATTTAGGTAAAGATTTATTTCTTTATGAGCTGAAAACTATCAAATTGTAAAAACACAGGGTAAACAGCATTAGACAGGAAAATAAAACTACCTAGGAGAGGGGTGAAAGAAGACTGCCCTGACTGTGCGTGCCATGGGAGTGATAATCCAGTGGCTTCACGTCRGACGGTGAAGGAAAGGGTGAGCTGGGAGCAAGGGACAACTTAAGTGTAGTATGCTCAACAAAAACACATTGCATTCCTTCAATCTCTTGAGCATCATGATCAAGTACTCAGAAATACAGACAACCATGAGCAGTTATGAGTTTAAGAACAGATTTTTTTGAACTTAATTCAAACCAATCTTTTTCTGTCCTTTTTAAGCAAGATCGTCCAGCAAACTTAATTTCTAACAATAACCAAATTATTGCTACCTATGTCACACTTCTGCAGGCAGCCTACAAACCCCAGTCAAGATCCCTGATCTTTGGCACAAAGATGCATTGCGAAATAAAGTATTTTATTAGTTTTAATGCACTGAAGTGCAGAGAGGTCAGATGATTTAAAGTGCCTTAGTGCCTTGCCTGCGTGGTGGACAGCAGCCAGTAACCTGGGGGAAAAAGTTCCACTGAGAGCTGTGAATTTAAGACAAGGCTGCACCTTCACTGTTGCAATAGATGCTGCTAAATTTGCAATTTGTGCATTGTCTAAGGTTTAACATGGCCCACGAAATCAGTCAGATCTGACATTCCAAGATTCCCTAGACGTGGTTTAAGGATCTGGTTGTGCCATTTTCTGCCTTTCTTACAGACTCTGGCTTTTTAAACCCCTCCATTTATGACCAAATCCAAATGGAAGATATTTGTGCACCAGCAAGCATTCAGACATGTAGGTCTGCAATAAATCTAGACCTGCACAGCACTGAGAGCCGTGTCATAAATCTTCAGTGCTTTAATATCTTCCCACTCTGGTAAGGATGTGGAATTCAGCTTTAAGTCCTTGCAACAAGTTATACTTTATTTTATTTTAATACCCTTTTGTGTCTGAGTAATTTGTGTGGAGCTGCCTATTTCTTTAAATCCCAACAATTGCATGAATAAAAACACTGAAAATTTCCACTATACTCAGAAACCCTGTGTGTTTTGCAAATCTATGATTAGATTTCAGTTATTGATAGGATATGTACAGAAGGCAGAACAGATATTAAAACACGTGCAAATAAATCTAAATGCAGCCATTTGCAGAGCATTTTTGTAGAGAAGCTGTGCATTGATAGCCTTGTATCCACATGTGCTTATCTATTACCAGACTTCTCAGAATGGAAATGTCATTTTTCTCAGCCACAATTAGTTTAACTGTGTCATTTCAGCCCGGTTAAATTTTTTCCTCTTCCCTTTATTGAGTTGGAATATTGTTAATGCTGTTAATGTTGTTGGAATGTTGTTAATGCTTTAATTACACGATATTATTTGTTTTTCAATTTTATCAGTCTAGTAGCAATTTATCTTTTCGGTCTTTTACTATTCTTGGTTTATTCGTTATTTGCTGGTGTTTCTGAAATTCATATTCAAATCTAAATTGTATTTTATTTATTTAATTGTCGTATAATTTGTATAATTATATTGTTTTATGTACTGTATTCTTATTGGTCACTGTTAATGTAACAAGTGGCATTCAATTTGATTTTGTTTGTATTATGAAACTGTCAATTAGCTGACCTACCTGGTGATTGGAATTTCTATTTTTTTTGTGTAAATTTATCTATTGAATATAAATTTTATATATATATATATATGTATATATGTATGTATAAAAAACATAGATATATTTAGACATATAAAATTAAAAATTTATTATAATGTCTCTATACACATATACAGTGTATATATATATGCACACAGTATGTAAGAGAAGCTTCCTGCTTCCACTACATGTACTTCTATAGGGATTTCATAATGTAAAACTTTATATACTTACATAGAGTTTTACAATAAAAAATKGTATCCATTCTTCAGCTTATTCCAAGTGACCAATAAGAATACAAATTATCCATGTGGAATAAGGCACAGGCACAGGGCTGGAAGTTGAAGCATTCAGGATGGAGAACCTTTGGGTCTTCCAATCTGGGATCAAAGCACTTGGTGCATGGCAAGCTGGCCTGGGCAGTTTGCCCACTGTAAATGTCTGGAAGGTAACCAAGARGCCTGTGTGCCTGGTTTCCATCATAAATGTTAATTGATTCAACACATTCCAGTAGAAAATTTGCCCTTTGACTTTTTTATATGTAGGAATCAARTGGGAGGATTTGGTAGATGCTCTCACTGTCTGCACAGTTTCACCACCACACTGAATATCCTAAGACCTGTTTCTTTTCTTTTTTTTTTTTCTTTTTTTTTGGCGTGTGTGTGTTCTTAGATTCTGTCCACACACCAAATTCAGACAAATACTGAGTCTGGTAAAGTTGGTGTAGCAATTGAAAACAGRTTATTAGAAAAAATGAATAGAAGGGTAAGAGAAACTTTGTTTTTCTCCTGTTGTCGTACCAGCTTTACTAACAAAATTACTCCTGAGACAAAAAAACTGCTGAATAACATTATTGTGAATTTATGGTTACATAGAGCTTCTTTGCCTCCATGACAAGTCAAATCAAAACCTACACATCCCTTCAGAGAAATTCACAAATAATGAATAAACGAATTATGCTTTCTGCGTTATCATTCAAATAGCCATAACACTTCTAAATTAAGAGTTAATTAATATCAACGAGGCCTACACTGTTGCTATGGGAATAGAAATAGCATAAATCTATAGAAAAAGTACACTCACACCTCTCGATGCCATTCTACCACTCTGCCTAACCCAGCTACAGACAAAACAAGACTGCAGAATTCATTCTCACTATGAAATTCATGTTTGGAACTCAGCTCACCTCTAATTCGTGGTGAAGTTAGGAGACCGTTTGGAGCTTCTATGGGATTCCCAGACACATGTAACTGATTTAAGGGCACAGGTCCCTCTGGCTTTCCAAAGCAACTCATGCTCTAAGTCACCCAGACAGTTTTTGTACTGACCTTCAATCACACTTAGATCAGGCCCAAAAAAATGATGAAAAGCATAAAAAACCCACACCTAACAAAACTGCACGGGTAACCAAAACCAGCTGGAACCTACTACCTGCTCTGCTGTTTAGTTGCAGGTTCTCATTTCCACTTGCAAACGTGACAAGTGAATTGACAGCCCTGCAGGCTGAGGATTGCTGACAAACGTGAGCCAGTTCCTGGGAAACCACTGGCTTCCAGAACATCTCAAACTCCCTAAGTCATGGACCTTGAATGCGGGGACAAAAAGAATCTTGTGGAATGTCTTATGCTTCGGTTACCTAAGCTCCATGTTTTTGAACTATATTTATCCATTATGAATACAATATCATCCTCTATTAAGTTTACTGTTTATTTTTGAATATGACAGCAATTCAGCAGTAAATGAAAAGCACACAAAATTGATGAAAATTTTGCTTGTAGGGCAAAAAGCATTTTTCCCCCCCAAAATAATAAACATTATTATTTTAAAATAATTAATTATTAAAAGTAATATTAAAATATTATTAAAACAGAACCTGCTACCAGTCCAGTTTCAATGAGCCTCTAGTTTAACATATTTCTGGAAGTAAATGAAAAAGAAAGAAGAAAGAGTAAAGATTGAAAAGAATCCTTCTTGAATTTTTTTACGTGAAAATTATATGTAGGAACTCTGAATGAATTTGCATTCAAAGTGTTTACGATGCATGATAAAATAGTTTAAAAAATTACATTAGAAATAGAAAAGACAACTGAATCACTGAAAAACTTCTCTCCTTAGAAAAAGAGCTGGTTTCTTCAACCTGTTTTCATTCACTTGCCTGATTGTTGCTGACAAAAACATCAGGATTTCTTTCCCCAGCTTTAAACTAAGGCARGAGGGAGCTGTGTCAGGTATTGCCTCCCAATATGTCTCAGTGGGTAAAAAGGAGGGACAATATTTTCCTCTCTTTGCTCATGCAGGTCTGTAAGCACATTTTTGAATGAAAAGCAGGAAGTTTCCTGAAATAAAGTTGGCAAAATTTAATCTTCATTTAAAAAGTCTGACTGGTGGTAGTAAAATCAGGAACTGACAGCAAATTATTTCGGCCCAAGAAGCTCATACCAGCTCAGTCCATGCAGTGACTGGGAGTGTAAATTGGTGTGAAACCAACAGATTCTCTCTTTTATTCTTCAAATTCCTTCACTAAGTTTTCTCTTTACTCTCTAGGAAGAAATTACTGCATTCAGATTTTCTGTCTGTTGTTTTCATTCTGGTCAGTACTGATGTAATGTCCCAGTAATTTGCAGACATTATGAGGGGTATGATATATAGTTTAGTTTTATGTGAACATATCATTAGAAAAGCTTCTCTGGGAGCAGAGTCAGAGAGAACCTGTCATTGCTACAACCAAAGGTGTCACCTCCTCTGTTGGAGAAAAGTCTTTAAGATGCTGCAGTCAAAGAAACCTCCAGTCCACCAACCAGCAAAGGAGAATTTGGCAAGGATCGAGTCAACATGGGCTTTATAAAAGACATGGACAAAGCAATAAGCTAATCGGTAAATTACAGTTTGCTGGATCCAGTAATAAGGAGGAAAGGAAACTTCAGGAACTCTTAAAGAGAGTGAAACAAAGAATAGGACAGAAGTCCAAATCCCAAATGTTTCAAGTTTAATGTCTAAAGACCGAGAGGCTCCAAAGGCAGCACGCTGTGCTCCCAAGGGTCTCTGTCAAGACAGGAGGGGAAGCCTGCCACTCCCCAAAAAACATATTTCATGGTAATTCTTTTCAGTCTGTCATAATTACGTGGCAGACTGTAAGGCAAGCTGGGGGTCAGTGATCAGAAACACACGTGAGTTATGGTCCCTCTTGTGCCCTTGCTGGCCTTGATTTAACATGGCCTCACAGCCACATTCCCCAAACACTGAACTTTCAACCATCCACCTTAACAGATAGAGCAATTAGTGATTGAAAAAAGGGAAGAAGAAGAGAGAATGGATGCATTCCAGAAACATCTGGAGGAGAGGCTTCTACTCGAGAATATTTGCAGACATTGGGATGCCTCAAATGAGAAAGAAAGGAAAAATATGGCTTTGATTTGTACGAAAATAAAAGTTTTAACAAAACCAATTCTATTACTTGAACAGTCTTTCATATCAAGGATCATAACGCTAAGTGTGTTTACAAAGTTCTACATTTGAAGAGGATTTATGACCTTTGATATGCATTTTCAGTAGATTGTGAAAAAAAATATTGAATAAAGTCATATTTAATAACAGGAAAATCCTAGTTAGTTCATTAAATTTCATTCTCTGCGTATGCAGATTTTCTGTTATGCTGAAATACACTCGTCTAAACTAAATTTAGAATTTAGGACTTCCATTCCATTTTGGAGAGGAAATATTATTCGATATTCTACATTCTACAGATAAATATTGTGATTTTTTTCATAGCATATTTATCATTTTCCATTATTAATTTCCATCAGGTTTTCTTCTCCTGTGTTACTCTTATTTACYCCTTCATGGTGATTTCTCTGAATTCCACCCAAATTTTTATTACCTTCTTGGCAGAAACATGTCACAACAGTGTGGCAGTCCAGGTATGGTGGCATTCAAACCAAACTGCACGATGCTGTCTCATGTTATGATTCTTGCTGACCATGGATTATTCCTGAGGAATCCACTGGCCATCTGAAACTTCCCATTCGGTTTGAAATGTCACTGTTGGTAATTCTGACATGAGCTTGCAGTGACCAACAAGATTATGGCATTACACATTGCCCAGGCTTGTATTTCCAGGTGCTCCATCAAGTCACATAAATTAATATTAAAAATAAATAAGCAATTCTACACTATTTCTTTTCTGGAACATAAACTGACTCATATAAATGTATTCTGATATGATTCCCCTGAGTATATGCACAGTGCAAAAATCACCACGATTCAGCCCTGACTGTTTGCTCACAAAGAAACTGATATTTGTATTGCTATGGAAATTCAGAAAGAAAGGCTTAAGTTTTTTTTTCTTTTTATTTGGATCAACTACCATTTAGAAAGAGAGAAATCCTAAAGGCATTGTTTCTACATTCTTTTTTCACCAGTTTTAAAATGAGGATCTTAAGTACCTAATCCTAATACGTTTTTCAATAACAAATACCTGGACAAGAGCAAACCAATTTCATTTAGAACTTTCATTTTCAATGAACGCAAGTGACTGAATTTTTCAACAAATTTCTGTTTAAGTAATTGGAATATTTTCTACATTTTGTTCATATAAAGCTTGGCTCTAGAGACGTGAAAAAATATATGAACCTTTTATTTTTGTGTATGCTGAATCTCAACAACAATTTTTTCAGAAGACTGGAAACGTAGGGTTTTATTGTAGCTGTCTTTTGGGGTTGCAAATTGTTAACATCTGCCTTTTAGTATCATTTTTTACAATAGTCTGCTCTCTCGATATCCTGCTAATGACTGTAATTTTCTAGTCAGCTGCTATCTGTCAAGGTAGTTTAAAGGTCACTTCTTGTTATGTATTAGAGAACCTCGTGTAGAAAGTGGGCCTGGGTTCTTTGCAGCAGGCAGAGCTCAGGCTTGGATTTCCTTTGTGTTTGAAAGCGGGAACTCGGCAGCCCCAGGTCACATTGATCTTTCAGTTTCTCTCCTCTTTGTTGCTTGATCTCTGGTCATACCCTTTTCTGTATGTATTTTTTCTGGTGACAGTTTGCTACCTCTTTTGTTAGCCTTGCTGTATTGATAAGACATCCCTTCCCCATCTCTGACTCGCAGCACTGTGTTAAGCCAGAGACACATTTCCCACCCACCTCTCCCTGCATGATCTCATTTTCTGGAGGTTTTTAATTCCTTTACAAATGTCATTGGACACATGCAATCTTTTCAGTGGTATTTACCAATGTTATGCAGTAAAATAAATTAAGGAGTTTGTGTATTTCTGTATTTTTTATATGTCTTGGATTAGAATTTTCAGAGATGACTAAAAGAACGATTGCACATTTGCCTTGGAAACACCATTCCCCCGATCCCAGACATTCACTAGTATGGCTCAAACTGAAAGAGTGCATTTCCTCCATGGCTAAAATTACACAAAGATAATGAGAACACATTTAACCACTTTGAGTGCAAAGGCTGCCTCGCATGAGGGATCTGATTCATATTTGAAGCACGTTTAGCTGAAGGAATCAGGATGCTATCCCTTCTTTTGGAAGCTGAAAACATTGAATTGAACCATGGAATAGCTGAGGGTGTAAGGGACCTCTGGAGGTCATCTGGTTCAAATSCCCTGATCAAGCAAGGTCACCTAGACCAGGTTCCTCAGCACCTTGTCCACTTGGGGTTTGAGTAGCTCCAAGGATACAAACTCCATAATCTCTCAGGTGCCTTTCCGGTAAAAGTGTTTGCCATACGTTTAAACAGAATTTAAGTATTTCAGTGTTGTGTAGAGACTCCCAACCATTTAGAGTTATGCAATAATGTAAACTGTAGTCATTAATAAACTAGGTTATGAAATGCAGAAACTGGGAGATGAATGAACTCTATTCAGAACAATTCAGTTCCTTAAGCCTTATCAGCAGGGAACTAATCCAGGTCTCTTTACTCTTCAGTGAATAGAATTCACCTGATCCCTTTGTGCAGGGACTAAGCTATGAGCTGATTGAATCCTATAAATGAAGGATATGACAAACAAGTGAAGGCAGTGTTGGGTTTTGTTTCTTAAAAAAAAAAAAAAAACAACAACTTTTAAACTACACCAGACTTCTAAAACTCTGAGTATGTAGTTGAAAGATGAAAAATCAATTGCCTTAACCTCTCCAGAGCAAGCTCAATGGGTATATCTTTGGCTGCAGGGCTGACAGAGCAGGTTGAATCCTACACACTGAAGGGAAAAGGAAATAGAGAGAGGCCTCGATCATATTCACAGCCTCACTGGGCATTCTCAGAAAATTAGATTGAAATTGGACCTGGTCCAAAAGAAGATGGTGTTGGAACCATCATACCACCTTTTGGTTAAAATCCTTAAATTGAGACTATATCTCTGCCATCAAGAAGACAGGCAAAAAGATTTAATCCAAGCTCCTTRCATTTCAGTGAATATCTAAGGACTTCTGTGTTTAAAAATTCTTAAAAAAATTTCTATAGAGGTGGACATAACAATATTTCACAACTCGTAAAAAGAAAGATATACCAGCTATACAAACACTTCTATTAGAATGAAACGTGTTTGCAAAGGCAATTTCTAAAGGAAAATCAGTCATTGTAGAAGACACTCATCATGAAAATCTAAGACAGGTTATCACCAGAAATCAGAATCACTCCAKCAGTGTGCTTCTGTGGGCTAGTATCATTCTGTAAGTTTGTTCACATTAAGCCACTGACTAAATCTTTCAGCAAAACCAACAGCAGCCATATGCAGAATTCTTCTCCCAGCAGTTGACTGGAAATGATGAACAATAACACATTTTGCATATTGATACTAATATATGCAGGAGTTGGTGCTCTGGGACTGAAATGAATTGCATAAAATCCCTCACTTGTTAGCTGAATGGCATTAATGCCTGACCTCCTTAATCCATATTCAGGAACCCACAGATCAGAAAGGTCATCTCTAGCTGCCACCACCTATTCACATGTATATTCTACACCACCCGTACAAATGGGGCTGTTGTGTTCAAATTAYAGAAAACCAGCAACAATGACATCATTAATTCCAGGAGTATGCTGTCTTGAGAATGATACAAATTTTTGCATAATAAGAAGCATTTGAATATTCCTTGCAATAGCAGCTACAGTCTGCAAAAAGCCCACTCAGTGCAAAGCAGCACACTGAGTTTTGTATCACAGAATGTTCCCAGTAAAAATACCAGCTTTCAAATGCAGCATTTTACTGGAGATTTAGGAGAAGAGATACCCATTAAAGCATATCATTTGGATATGCAATATTAACCAACTCTTAGTAAAACCGATCTTTTGGCTTTAATGTGGCCTTCAGTTTAGTGAGTCATAGAATTTAAAGAATAGCAAACAGACGTATCCCAGAGTTCWCTATACTACTTGATAGCACTGATTATTTTACAGGTAAACTAAAACAAGTTGCAAAAATGAGGAAATAAAAATAGAGATTTAAGTTATTTCATTAAGTGTTCTATATCACTGCTCTAAATTAAAATTTTTCTCAGTAGCTAAAGGAAAAGCTGCACAATATTAGCAAATTTGATAAAATCTGAACAGCTCTAATAGATACAGTGAGTCAAAAAATGATGGTATCTTTTAAACAATCATAGTGCAAAGGCAGATTAAAAGCAGATGTTTATGGGTGAAACAACCCTTCATAAGAAGGAGCTATTAGGTTACCAAATAAAATTGAATTTACCATGGCTGTAAACTTGGCAGAAGGGTTTTTTTAGCATAGCAATGGGCCGTTATTTATTGATATTTAACCTGAGAATGATATACACTTTGTAAAGCATTAGCCCAAATTCTATAGACTGTGTCTTAGAACAGTGACTAATGAAACAAATATAGTTCAGACTGGAGAGAATATTTCAGACCTACAAAATACATTATACTATTGGAAGAAGTGGCCTTCAGCCTCCAGCATTTAGTCACATGAAACAGTCTCCAAAATGAATCTTCTGAGCACCAGCCTAGCTCACTGTGGTATTTGTCATAAGATGTATCCTAGAAACTGGGACACATGGGTTGGTGGACAGGATTTCCTCTCCAAATAATGAATTTAATCTTTAACTGTTATGCTGTTATTTTGTTTTGTGAATTCAAAGATTCTGTATTAAAACTTACTTATTAGACAGAGTATTTGTGGGAGTTGTGAGCATCTCCAGGAGCCTGCACTGTTCTGTCCCAGCCCTTTTGCTGCACTCAGTAACAGCCGGCACCGGGCACAGACTGTCCCTGCACAAGATTTGCCTTTAGGTTTCCAAAGAGAAGAACAATCTGTGGTGTCATCACATGTTTGGCACAGCCTCATTGTTCCAGGCTCTGCTACTTCCTAGGGGAGAGATGAAGCAAGTGCAAAGGAGCATRACTGTATTTTGCAGTGCTAAACAAATGATTCAGATATCAAATCGCTGTCAAATGCTTCTACTTTTTTTCAGTTCTCTGAGCACCCCTAYACAGCCTTCAAAAATTAAGAGGTTTTCAAAAGCATCAAATTTTAGTTTAGAATTTACTTTTCTCTTTGGGTGCCTCGGTATTTTATAATTGACAATCAAGATGAAACTTATGCATGCATTGGTTTCATTCACTGCTTTTGCAAACAATGTGTTAAGGGATGGTTACCAGCATTTATTGGAAATTAAAGACTTTGTCTAAAAAGCTTGGTGCATCAATAGCAAATTAACAGAAACATACATRCCTTTGAATAAGTCTTATTGGAAGTGTCAGATTACCTCTTTAAAAAAATTTGAAATTTTAAAAACATCTGATCAAGCTATGTTAACTGTAATTTTTTGTGTATGTTTAGGCAACCAGCACTGCACACACAGCCCATGGGAGTAAAGCAATAGACAAGAAAATAGGATTCCTGGTTTCTAATACAGTATCTCTCACTCAGGCAGGTAATTGCAGTTCCCTGCATTTCTGCTCTTCATTATTTACGTTGCTTATTTTAATTGAGATCGTCTGGACAAGAGCTGCCTTTCATCAGGTGTGTCTGTGGTATCTACCACAACCAGGTAACAGAGTCAGGGGAGTTAGGACACCTTCTGATATAAATAAACCTTCAACAACAAAATGAAAATATAAAGGAGAGACAAATTTATCCAAACTGTTCATTTACCTAAGAACAATATGCAAATAAAGATAAAACCTAATTTTTTACCATTTAACTACAGGAATGTGTGTAAAGCACTACAGTTTAAGAATTTAATGTATGCTCCAAGGAAGAAGTTCATGTAGAAAAATACAATATCCAGTCTTACAGCTGAGTTATTTGCTGTAATTACTTCTTTTTTGAACATTTTTTCTTCCATGTATTTTTATTTCATAACTATATCACTATATAGTCTGGTATTTTCTGGTGAAAAATGTATTCAGCTGTTTCTCTCATTACCCAATCAATTGTTGAATAAATTATTCATGAAGAGAATTAGTATTTTTGACCTTTGGAAGATGGAAGATACATAATGACCCCAAATAATTAGGAACTACAATTAGGAATATGGAGGAATAGAGATCAGTGTGACTGCACTTTGTATAAAGAGTCTCACAGACAATAAACTGYTCAGAAAAAAAGTTTGCAATTGGATTTCCTTTCCACAACAGACCCATTTACCACTTACAGGACAGCAATATTTCACTCTTTGGTGACAATTGCTAATTTGAGTACACCTTTAATTCAGAGACACAAGTAAATAATCAGCTATAATTTGTTACTTTACCAGTCAAAGTTCAAACAAATAGCTCTACTTCACTTTTAAAGTTAATTCTCAAAAGAAATGGGACCAAGGTGAAGAAGGGCAGACTGCAGAAAATCAAACAGGTATTTGTATTCCATAGCTTTGTACACAGTTCTCTTTTCTCATTCTTTATACATCTACCTCTGAACGAGCCAGGGCACTAAAAAGGTGATTTCCCCAATTCAACACTAATTACATGGCAAATTTTGCAAAATGAAAAAGGTACTGGACTTTTTCACAGATCACCTCTCACAGGCATATTTACCAAAGAAAAACYCATGTTGCTGGTTTCTTCTCCCTTTTGCTAACTGTCCAAATTGAAAATGTACTCAACTTCTTTTCCCAAGCTTTCTGAACTATTACAATATTAAAATAATAAACCCATCATGGCTTGTGGGGCTGGATGGCAAACAGAAGTTAAAACTCTGCCAGTCCAAAGGTGCTGAAACACGAAGGCCAGTGAAAGTCTCCCGAAGGAGATGTTATCAGCATTAGAAGTTAATTTATGGGCTCTTTTTCTTGAAGTGCAGACACTCAGTCTCAATTCACTGACAGGCTGGTAGTTTTAACACCGAGTTGGGTATCAAAGTTCTTAACTGAGAGGCAGGGGAGCATCTTCCTTGATTGCCTGGTCATTATTCCCCTTGAGCTGAGATACTTGCTGCTGGTTATTGCACCTCCCGACTAGATTTGGCTGCTTTCTGCTTAACATTTAAACTGTGCACCTATCTAATGCAAAACCAGACACAAAAAGATATGGACACTCTTTTATTCACAGATTCTAAAGCATTTTTGACTGCTGTGTCTATGAAAAGGTTTGCCTTATAAAAAAGTAAAAAGGACTGAATTCATCCATTGAGTAATCCAGAGAGAAAAGAACAATGAAATTCACTTAGGTCAGAGTTTTCAGGTGTTCTTTTTTTTGTTGTTGCGATGTATTGGAAGATAGAAAGATGACCTCAAAGCCCACAGCTGGGTTTCAGAGGGTCAGGAGCTAATCTGGCCCTCATTTGGACTGATTCTGCTAAAGCTCCATTGAGGGACTAACATGACAACAACTGAGCTGCTGGGTTCCGGTTCTGACAGGGCCTTAATTTTCCAGTGTCACTTTGGGCACTTTTTAAAAATGACTTTTGCCTCCAACTGCTATTCTTTAAAAGAGAGATTATGATTCATGATCAGCTCAGGGTATGGATGATGTTTACTTCACTAAGGACTCCCTGCTCCGAGAGGAGAAAACTCAATCCATGGTTAAGGTTAAGGCAAGGTCCATCACCAAGATCAGCAAACAGCAGAAATGCTGGCATATCTTATTTTCAATGTGATAAGAAGCCCCTCTGCAGAATCAGAACTGAAATAAACTCACACCAGTGTCACAGAGACCAGCACTTTCCAACTTCTCACTGTGTAAAGTGAAAGAGGGATTCCTGTGATTGCCTGTGGATGTGGGCTRGATCAGGAAATTAGACTGGGAGATATTTGAGTAAGCGACCTTGCTTTGTAGTAAATTACATGAGATTCTAAATTAACAGTAGAGTTTTGTACTGCTCTTAAAACAAATAGGAAACCTATGGCTGTGCCATCACTCTGCTGACACTGATGGCTCTCACCRTGAGAGGAGACTGCAGGAGACTGAGGAAAATGCAAAGACTGGAGTAACGCGGGGAAAAGAGAAACATGACAAGCAAGTGGCTGGTGGGGTTAGGGTGATATTCACGAGCAATAAGAAAAGCAGATAATGATACCTTTGTCAGGAGAGCTAACCAATTCCAAAATGTTTTTCTTTGCTCCAAGCCTGCCACATGGCCAGCCACAGATTCCAAAAAGCTTTTTGCTGCAAGTCTGCTGCATTCCCAGATGAATCAATACGTTGGGACTCTGCTGGACTAGATTATTCATCTGCTTTAATAAGCATGCTTGATTTTCAGGGCCTGCCATTCCAGAGGCCAAATCAAAGATATGATATTAACTTCCTTCAATGATGCAGCAACCAAGGCAATAGAAGAATGCAAATAAATCAATTCTGCATGCTTAAACCCATCTTCCTTTCATGCACGCCTGGTGATGGAAAATGATTTTTTTTCCCCACCCTGCCTTATCATTCCGAGGTTTAAAAAAAAAAAAAAGAGATTTTGTCACAGTAATGAAGCACAGGAAAAGAGAGCTTGTTATAAACTTATTGCAGTTTAGGTTGAAGGGCAGGTTTTCATTAGCTTTGTTACATTGAGCATCGTCTTCAGACTGGAGGAATTACCACAAAGACTTTGAAAGAGAAGGTGGGTCCAACGTGCAATTCATGAAAGGAAAAAGCAAAGATCTAACGGAGCAAAAAAAAAAAAAAAAAAATAGAAGTACTTCCCTGATACAAAGCTCAAGCTACACCAATAACAAATGTTAAACTTCTCTATTAAGACACTCAACAAAGAAAGTGAATGATTTATTTGAGGAACAAAGAATTTCTTTTAGTTTTTTCTTGCCACAGTTAGTCATTCAGTCTTTATTTCTCGAAAATRTCAGGCACATAGATCTATTTTTAAATCTGCAACTACTCAAGCAGTAGTAGCATGGATACAAGTTATGCTGGTGACTGTGTGCTTGGCTTGCAGTCAGAAGCACAGTGAATGCAGCTAAACTTGACCTTAGTGAAACTTCATGTATTTACTTGCTTCCACAGAGAAAACTAAACAAACTGTTACAGATTTTATTCCTTTCCTCGTGAAAAGACCAAACAAAAGATTTTATTTTAAACACTTAGAAGAAAACGTCAAAAAAATTGCTTACTCAGAAATATTAGAGAATTCTCTAAAGGACAAAGTGTTCATAAAAGGAGAAGCAGTTTTCTATAAAATAGATTAAAGGTTGTAATGATGGTATCATTAATTTTCTTACAATTCAATCTCATCTTTATAGAAAGCACCGACCCTCTCCACTCTATTATGTTTTAGGGCCTGATTTATGAAATAATCCCAGGATATTAATGATGCCACAGGTAACAGTTGTAATATTTCAGGTGGTTTACAGCATTGCTCTAACAATGGAGTACATTCAGTTTGAACTCCATTGCACTTTATTGTGCAATACTTGCTTTGGGGAGCCCTGAGAATACATACATGGTTTCAGTCACAATATTTCATAAATTCCTTTCCTCCACACTTTGTGCTCTTGCCCTACTCTCCAGTGGTTGCCCTGTAGTCTTCTCTTGGTCTCCTTTCTACACACACGTTTGTCTTGCTGCACATCTGGAACAGAGCTCTTATCAGATGCCTTTCTCTTCATTCTTTACCATATCTCCCAAACTTCTCTCCTCTTTAACAATCCCCCACAGCTTCTTTTCAAGCGTGGTCTTGTGTACGCAGATTTGCTACTCTGCATAAATAAATTTCCAAAAATATTTTATCCTGACTCATCTGGAAAAGCTGCGATCTTAAAGTGCAGCACAGATAAGTTCAGAACAGCTAAAGGGATGCTCTTGATTATGTCTTGTTCTTAAATGCACTCAGTAGGACCTAAATATTCTTTCCTGTGTCCTTCTCATCTCTCTCTCATAGAATGATGGAACAATTTGAGTCGGAAAGGACCTTTAAAGGTCACCTAATCCAACGCCCCCTGCAATGAGCAGGGACATCTTCAACTAGATCAGGTTGTTCAGAGMCCTGTCCAACCTGACCTTGAATGTTTCCAGAGATGGGGCATCCACCAACTTTCTGGGCAACCTGTGCCAGTGTTTTTCCATCCTCATTGTAAAAACCTTCTTTCTTTTATCTAATCTAAAATGACCCTATTTAAATATAAAAACATTGGCCCTTGTCATAATAGACCCTTCTAAAAAGTTTGTCCCCATCTGATGGGCCCTCCTCAAGCACTGCAATGAGGTATCCCCAGAGGCTTCTCTTCTCCAGGCTGGACTATCCCAGTTCTCTCAGCTCGTTCCCACAGTAGAGGTGCTCCATCCCTCTAATCTGCTCCATGTYCCTTCTCTGGACTCGCTCCAACAGGTTGATGTCTTTCCCTGTGCTTTAACCTGTATCTGTCTTACCACAAACTATGCACTGTCACAAGGTCCTGAACTGCATCAAAGTTCTCCAAAACAGAGCTATAACTGTGTTGAGATCCCTTTGAGGTAACATAGCTGCTGTCATTTAGCTGCAGTAGCTGGTCCTTTCCCACTTTCCTCCCAAAAGTCTTTCATTGTGGAAAGAAAAGAGGTTACAACCTAATCCTGTTCTGAGAAAAAGATATTAAGTGAGCCAGAGTTCTGTTTGTTCACTAAAGAGGCTCCTGGACACAATGATATCCATTTTCTCACTCCAGAATATGTAGTACATGCATGTAGCTGAAGGAGCTGTGTGCTGGATAATACACTTTGGTTAGGCTGCAGCCYGAATCCTTTATAACACGAGTTATAAAATTTAAGAAGATATACAGTCATTAAGGAATCAGACAACTCGAAAGCTTGATAAGAAATTTTTTTCTTCTTTTTTTTTTTTTWAATTATGTTTGTCACAACAGTTTTTTCTACTTTTGCCTCAAGGCCTCTTCCAACTATGTGTATTCTTATGTGACTCATAAATACCCAAGCAGGTAACAATATTCAAAAATTTATTTTTTTTTTAGGGAGAACATTAATTTTCACTAACACCATTGTTGTTCAATACAATGCCTTTTGCCTGGTGAGTTAAGAGCTTTATATGACTTAATTAAGTCTCAATCACTCCTATAGTTTTGAGAAACAACACTTCCTTCACGATTTGTACTTTAGATCACCTAAAGTGAAGTTAGCGCAAGAAAGGACCTTGATCCTGAATTTCTCAAGCATGACCTTGRGTACTCACTGTACACCACAGAGGAATTTTTATTTGCTTTTGCACCCATTGGGGCCTGAGTAGGACAGAATAGCACCCATTGCAAAGCACAGTTATGCATTTGTTTATTCCTGTCTGTTTCCACTTGATTAACATCCCAATCCTTGTCAGGCAAGAAATTGAACTAGTGTTGGGAAAGATTATCAGCAACAGATTAAGATCCTGTTTCTCACTGATAAACTTTGCGCCAAAGTCTTTTCAAAAGACACACTAAAATAGTCAATGCAAATGATCACACACACATGGTCCTTCCATTTTCCTGGAACAAAACTGAGAGCAAAAGCGTTACCTATTT
The DNA here is from genome assembly GCA_018881555.1 of Amblyornis subalaris. Taxonomy (NCBI): domain Eukaryota; kingdom Metazoa; phylum Chordata; class Aves; order Passeriformes; family Ptilonorhynchidae; genus Amblyornis; species Amblyornis subalaris. The sequence goes on from JACAXG010000034.1 coordinate 6,424,733, forward strand.
TTCTATTGCAAGTTTGTATGCCACAATCACTGTACTGATTGCCACAGACATCCTGTTTCTTCCTACCACTACAGAATCAAGTTTTCAAAGGTTGCTGGAAGAATTTAACCCCAATAGATCCTGCCATCAAACTTCACTTTTTCATRGTTTGTTATTTCTACTGTGCTTGACACTGTGAAAGCAGAGGTCAGGGCCCTATTAAGACAGGTTACCAAAAGCTGGAGGAAAGTGAATTCATACCACCATCACCATTATAGGCAGTGACTGAACTCGCCTCTCAGTGCTTATTGTTTAAGTCAAACCTTGACCCAACGGCGCAAAAAAAAAAAGAGAAACTTTACTGCTTTCTTTATTCCCTCTGATGAAAAAGACAGCCATGCCCTCTATTTACAGTGTCATAAACCTCATATCCATTACAAAGACCATTTTGCAAAACACAGACCCTAACATTTAGGCCAGGATTTATCATATTGGGCAAAAGTACTCCCAACCATGACAACATATCTGAGAAACAGACTCAGTGTCCACCTGCATATTAAAAAGAAAAGGGAAAAAACTGGAATCTCTTCATCAAGGTGTCTAGGCCTGCGGAACTTTCCACAGGGTGCAAAATAGGGACACAGTTCCATACAAGGTTTTTACTTTTCTTCATTATAATAAATATTCTATTAACCAGTCATATGATTATCTACTGCTCCTTATTCACAGCACTGACACCTGCACCAAAGAAGGCAGATTGTTTGGGCCTTCGCCTCTCTTAGCAAAAGGAAGGTTAGAAACAGGCAGAGACCAGGCAAAGCAAGACACCTCAGCAAACAGGCAGGCTGAGGACTTCAGCTGCTGGGCCAGTATTAGGGCAGAAAGGGAATAATAYGGATAAGGTGAGGGATTGTAATGAACAGAATGACCCAGATTTAACTAGATTTTTGGTAACCTCCAGAACCAGCTTCAGGGAACGGAAACCCTACCAAAAATTTGCTGTGAATTCTGAGCAAAAGAAAACAAAACAGGTTACACAGCAGAGGTAAGGTGCAGGAAGCTTAATTGGGRGGATGAGAGGAATTATTGGTCAGCTGGAGAGAGAGAAGGCTCAAAGTCTTCCTTCTGCTTCCTTGGCCTGAGATCWTCTCATTGAGATCCTTGTACAACAGTCACTCTGTGGAGCTTGAGCAACCCAGGCTGTACATTGAGTCTAAGGAACAAGGATCCATCAGAAAAAGAGAAATGGGAGGAAAACTTGGTCAAGACCAAATTAAGGAAAGGAAGTGTCAAAAGAGATGGTATGTTCTGCTTGTTCTCCTATGTTATGTGAAATAAATCAGCCTTTTCCTTTTTTCAGCTGTGTAATCCATGACACAGAGAAGCAAAGTTTGGATGCAAACATGGARAAACTGAAGATGGATGTCTCCTATTTATGGAACTATCACTCCAATTAAGCAACAGTTACTGACATCAGTTTGAAATCAGTTCTCCGACATTAAACAGAGTCCTAATTAAGCATGTCTTGATCAAGTGTAGGGCACTGTGCAAGTGTTTTAGTATTATGCACCAGCAGGTGTTTCGAATTGCTCCATTAAACAATTCCTAAATCACAAAAAATTAAAAAAAAAGAAAAAAAACTCCTCCATGAGGAACAAAGGAGAGATTATAACAACTTGATGCCATTTCCTTTTAGGAAAAGGGCATTTAAAAAGTTTAGCWGATCAAGATGTACACCTGTGAAAGATTTACAATATACAAAATAATGTCCTGACAGTGGCGGTATTGGCAGATTGTACTAACRAATTAGTGCTTAGCATGTTGATCTATTAGATATTACTTACAGCTCTTAACGTTTTTCAAGCATGAAAGATTTGAAAAGACTCTGGACAACAAAATCTCCATCATTTTATAGAGATATTATGATTTTATTATTATGTCAATGCAAGACATCGTCTCTTTCATTTTCATATGCTACATCATAATGTTTTCCWCTTGTTTTCTCTGCTGACATTGATTATTTTAATTTATTTTCACAGCCAGAGCACTTGGAAGAGCAATAGTATTTTTTGTTCTTTATTATAGTACAGAGATAAACAGATTTGAACCTATCTCCTCTGACAATCCCTGAGTAAGGAAAATAGATATTTCACCTGATGCACTGATTATAGTCTGGGTTTCATAAACCAGCAAGAAATGGAATGACCTTTCACTATCTTTCACTGCAGGAGAAACCAACAAGGTCTTAAATCTCCAGCAGACCTTTTATAAACAGTAATGCTTGTTTCAGATAACTCAAAATAAAAGGCAATACAGAGAATAATCCTTAATAGATTGAGTAAATGGAAGCATATAAATCATGCTGTGTACACTTTAATTTCTAAATAATTATTTAAGGCAATTTACATAAGAATTTGGGCTACATCTCAATTCTCTACTGYAATATAAAATAAATTGCCATTACATTACAGATATTGCTGTTTTAAAACCAACATTCACGTTTAATTGGAGCAATCATCCTTTAGTCATCCCCAACCTGATTACAGATTCTTCAGCACTCCAGCCATCCCCACCAATTGAGATGCTCCAGTTTGGCCTGGACCCTGTGCCATGGCTGTTACCATCACTATGATGTATGTCACCACTGCACCAAAGAAGTGATTTGACATCCAGTCAGCAACTCCACTAAGAGAGACTTGCTCATGTTTCTGACCACACCACGTCATTAAGAATGTCTACTTACATTCTTCAGCTAAAAGAACTGCCTAAATGATCTGCCGAGCTGGGCTCTACAGAAGCAAAATCACCCATGACATGCCCTTGATCTCATGGGCCACATTTTCTTCCACTTACACCAGCCTTTTCCCAGCATATTTTCAGAGTTTATTGGAGTCATAACGATGTGAATCTCAAAAGGTAGGGAAAGCTCAAATACGTTTAGAATAGAACTTTACGAACATTTGCTTGTTCTGTAAGAATAATACCCCTCTGCTAACTGCAGTTCTGAATCTCAGCTCTTGAAACAAGAGAATGTTTTCAATTCCTCTGATAGCAAAAGAAGAGAATGCTGACTAAACCTATTTTCTTTTCTGTGTGCTTATTTTCACTTTGATGTACAATAAATAAAAAAATGAACTGACAATTCTAAAATATGAAGACACCATATCATTGTCACTGTGTTCTTACAAATCTGACCCATTCATGCTGTTTAAGCTGCTGAAACCTTTGAAGTTGGAAAATGCTACCATGAACTTCTAGCATTGGTAATTAAGACATAGTGTGGCAAATCAAAGGAGACATGCTACCTTGCATCTACAGTTCCTTACTAAAAAAATGCAAGCTGAGAGTCACGATAATAAATCAATTGGTTCTGCTTTTCAGTGGGAAAAGACCTGTAACTTGTTATATTATAACTCAATCCCATCTTGTATCCAAGATCAATTCCTCTTTCTCTTCATGCTTTATGATCATTGAATTTCTTTTTCTTAAGGCTAATTTTTCTTATAGAAACGGTGGGGAATACTGTGAGGTTTGAGGAAAAAAAGAAAAAGAAAGAGAAAAAAGTCTCTCATCATTTGTCTTCTCAGTGGGGAGAACAGGAACATTTCCTTTCCCCTCTACTACCACATTTTTCTCCTTCAAGCTGTTGTTGTTTTCCCATAAATTTGAGCAGGCTGAGCTTCTGAGGCTGTGCTAAGATCTGGGCTGGGAAAATATAGCCTATGAAGGCTTATTAACACAACTGGGTTAGGCAATGTGTGCGAGTGTGAGGGAGCCTTGTGTTCTGGSTAGTAGACTCACTTCAGATTTCTTAATGTATTAAAAATACAAACTATTCAACATTTCAACAAAAATAAATTGTGTTCCATTTAGAAATCTCACTGTCATATTAATTKGCTTACTACATAAGCTAAATTCCTACATAGGGTGTATGGAATTGGCTGAGATTAAGTCACGGGTTCCATTAAAATATTTATTTTTTCCTACCTCTATTTTATTTTACAGTTTAGGTTTTACTTCAAAGTGGGTAGCAAGATAAGGACTTATTAAAAATACATATATAGCTAAGGGGCACTGAGCAGTTTATTTGATTCTAAGAAGCAAAATAAGAAAACCTTCTGCATAAGGATATTATTATTCAACATTTTCAAACTTGCTGGCTTTTACATCACTTTTCCTGTCTAAGTTTTCATCACTGATCTGAAGTTTTTGAATCTTTCCCAGAACTGTGAGCTTCTCCAGCTACTCTAAATCTGTGCTATCCAGCCCAAACCACCAATCCAGACAAGTTTTCCAAACCTAATTGGGTATGTAGGGATCAACATGTGCTGGTCATCTCCCTTCTCTCCATCTGCTTGTGTTACAGTGGCAAAGCCTCAGAGGGCAGATCTGAAAGGAATTAGACAGACTTGGACCATCTGTAGCCATACATGCAAAAGGCAGATCTCACCTGCATATATTCTACCCATTACCTTGCACCCCTTCTCACATTTATTAGCAAATTACTGTGTAACTTGTTCGATTTTTCCTGCAAAACCACCAAGAGCAAGCTGCAAATTCCTGCTGGCACTCATGGGTACCCTCTGAACAGTCCTGAGTGCAGCTTTGCTGACATGGCTGTGACACTTCCTGCATGATCCTGAGTCAATCATTTGTCCTCCACACCTGGGCAATTACCTTTATTTAAATCATAAGGCACTCGGGGCAGACCATGTTTCTCATTACATATTTGTACAATGCCTTTTGTATTAGGACATGACTTCAGGGTGTTATAAAAATGGGTATTGGACCTCTGTCCCCAAAGCTGTGCATTTTGTGAGTCTTCCACCACAAAATTTGTCTTGCCTTCCAGTACCATCAACTTCCTTATTTTTAAGTTATTTTTCTACAACACCTGAATTTAAATGCTTCCAAAATTGCAGATCTCCATTTTCTCTCGACATCTGAACTGTGATTATAAGTACACAAGGTTTCATAGCTTCCAGTTTCCAAATGTTTCCTTTCCTTTTGCATGGGAAATACCTAGAGCAGCTCTACAGAAGCCTGCCACTAAAAATCCTAAGGGGCAATAGCTGTCATCCTAATTTGAAAACATAAGCATGATGCTGAACACTTTAAAAGAAAAAATTACACTATTGGCATATATTTATATCTAATATAGAGATATAAGTATAATCTAAACAAACCAAACCAAACAAAAAGAAAAAAACCCACAAACTACTTTTTTTCCCTTAAACCTATTCCATTTCTGATGAGACTTTGCTAAGGAGACAGTGAGAGACTTGCAGTGAAATGAACCAAAAATCAAAACCCATCGAGGGCACAGAAATAGCCACAGTGCCCACCCAAGCGAGGGTGTCTGGAATAATAGAGACTCACTCTGCTGGTCCAGGCACCTCTTCCTGCCCGGGAGATTATTCCTGCTGCTCCCAGAGGGGGACAGCGCATGGGACTCACTCCCCAGACGTTCCTGAGTGAGGTACCTGGTCATGCCCCACAGCTACTCCTGTGGATGGCCTTTCAGACAAGCTTAGAATGCTATCTCTGAACATAAACTAAACTATTTTCCCACTGATTTAATAAGATTTGAGGGGGRAAAAAAAATCACATTAACTCGAAGAGACGTTTTGAATGGATATTTGGAACAGAAAACTTCGGCCCTTGTGCTTTTCGGGCGGGTTCCCAGCCCAGAATTAAAGACTTTTGTTTAGCAGTGAGCCTTATTAAAATAAAAACAAAACAATGGTTCATAACTAATCAGGAGAAGTCACAAAACAAATGAAAGAACRTATTCAAAATGCAGCAAAGAGACTGTACTGATGTAAATGTTCCACATTTCTGGTTAAATAGTGGTAACAGCAGGCTGGTCTGTGAAGCTTCCTAAGTTACACCCTATTTTCCTCCAAGTCTTAAAATGCCTGAAAATAAACTTGTAAGGAAAATGACGGAAACACTTTTCTATAAATACAGCAAATATAAGTTATTTTCAGTTAAAATCAGAAATAAATCCAGTAAGGCCTTGTGATGCCCATTCAACTAAAACAGTACTTAATAAATAAGTAAAGATTTATGTATTTTGGTTTGAGAATGCCTTATTCCAGTTAAATTTTATCCTGAAAAAAAACGGATAAAAACCAAAGGGATTACATTGTTTCTGAAGATGGATATAAGCACACACATACACATGACTGACTACACGTCACTGCCACTAATTCATCCAATCCTGTGATTTTGAGTCAGAGATTAAAACCTATAAATAGAAATAATATAATATCTTTAGTTTATTTTCCCATAATAATGCCATAAACTAAGATTATATTTGTGAGATATATTTGAATTCAGCTAGGTTAATAGGATCAAAAAAATTTAATATTTTGAAGGCCATATTTTTCCCCAATACTCCTCAGAAAAGACATATAGGTAGATTTCAATACCTTGAAAATTTTGGGGTTTTTGTTAAGAGAAAATCTTTCTAATACAAAATATTATTAGGGTTAATTTGTGGTAAAATGAAAGCTTTGGTCAGATCTCTTGCTTTCTGATTTCCAGCCATGGTGGAATAAGCCCGATCCTAAAATCAGCATGACGTAAAACCAGGCCATGTTTGAGTGAATTTTCTCATCACTGGGGAACAGCTGAGAGGTGGCTGCTCTTGATACTCACTTTTAATGCTTTCTAAGAAGAAATGTCATTTTCCTGATTTTCATAAATAGTTTTGTAASGCACAAGCTTTGTATACACATTAAAATGTCAAATTGTTGAAAACAGCTGTCCAATTTTTTTCCGGGTAATCTATTTCCCTCCCACTTCTAGAAAAGTATTTTTCTTTGTTTTTAAAGACATTGCTACAAAATACACATATAAGCAGCATAGTTATAATATGTCACAGATAACAGAGCCTCATCATAGTGAAACTGTATTCAGCACAGTGAGAGAAAAATCCTTAGAGAAATGAGTCACTAAGAAAAAGCCCAGTGAAAGCCATATAGGTCTCTGGAAGATAATATTCAGTCACAGCATGCCTTGGGAGCTGACAGCACTTACAAATAAAAAAAAAAAAAATCGAGCCCACAAACAGGAGGAAAAAGAAAAAAGGAATTACTAAGTCAGATTTAAATGCATTTTTAAAATCCCCCAAAACAGATAAGTGTTTTTAGGAAGTTATGTTTAATGTTTACAATATGGGAAAAAAAAAACCTAATTCTTTACAGGAAGATTTTCTGCAACCCCAAACCAAAAAGGAAAGAAAAAMAAACAATACCCCAAACCAAACAGAAAGTTGAGTTGTTTGATTACTACCATCAATTTATCTCAGGAATTGTGGAAAAAATCCATTCAGAAATTGTACAAAAGCACTTGCAGAAACACGTGCTTAAACTTTATGCTTCCTCCCTCTCTGGTTGTGAGTAGAGTTATGCACACTCTGAAGCACTTGAAAATCAGATTCTAAAATTAGAAACCTTCACTGCACCAAAATGAACTCCTGTTCTGTGCCTGGTCAGCTATTACCCTCCTGAACAGTCACCATTTCACCTTTCACATGCTATGGAGTTTGTTTTTTACATAAAGAGACTCTGCCTAAAATGAAAAAGAAAGAGGAAAGATCATCCTCAAGATTTTCTGATGCCCTGAAGGATTTATCTCTTGTGTTCCCCATTTATAAGCAGAGAAATTGATTTAAAAAACATCCACATCTTACAATTAATCTACCAAGATCCTCTCCAAATCACAAGCTGGGMTGTGCATCCCTTTCAAGGAAGTGACATGACAGATGTTAAATCTGACAACACACTTTTTACCCTACAAAATATTCATAAGCATTCCTTGCCCCATGGATCATTGCCATCTACACAACTTGCTGAGAGCCACCTCCAGAGCTATAGGAAGTCCCTAAATTTCGTCCAGGAATTCAACACCGCTAAGCTCAGCATCATAAAAATATTTCTATTCTATTTACATCCTGTAAGYTTCGTTGAATGCCCGTGGATTTGTGGAGACAGGCTTTGTCCAAACTCAGGATGGTTACATACCGARAAGAATAAGGCTTGAGTTCACCAAGATGCTTTCCTAAATAAGGTTAAATAAGAAAGTGCTCCCCACGCTTCCCAAATCTAGAGCCTAATCAGGAGCATGGTGTAGGAGGAAATCCTGCTTAACAAAACCAAACAAACACAACAGCTTTTTTTAAATCTTCTTTTCCTGCACTGGATATTGATACGGCCACATTCAGCATGTACAAAAGGAACGAGATCCTTTAAATGGCTTCCTAGAGATGGAGGAGAAACTTGTGGCCAAGGAAATGAAGGTGAGATAGGTAAAATCAGAAAAGAGATGAGGGACAGCAAGGATTTCTTGGAGTCYGAGGAGATATGAGAGAACCAGGGGRGARAAAATGAGTTAAATAGCCTGCGGAAATTAGGAGGAGGTTTCTCTGGAATGACAATTCAAAGGGATTGGGGATTTTTTMATTATTATTATTTTTATTTTGGAAAAGGAGCTTGTTTGTAAGACAAGGCTGTGAAGATCCTACRGTTCTAGCAATTAGTGTCCTGCTAATTAAATTGCCACATCAAAGASGTAGACATTTGTATAGGTAGCAGGATTAAAAGGCACCTATAGCAGGGCTCTTTTTTACAGGTTGCCAAGGTTGGAGCATCTATTGATTAAATGCTGCAAACACCCCTGGTAAATGCTTCTCTCTGCTTCCTCTCAATGGCACAAAGGCAGTAAGCAGAAGATCATGTCTAAAAAAATATAAATGGTTTGGTGAGAATCTAATATTGTAAGGTTACATTATGGTAATGGAAATGATTCTCTTCACCGAAAATTAACTATACTGTGTCARTGCCTTAAGGATGTGTTATATTCTCCTTGGGAGAAAGGACAGCAACAAAAACACCCCTGGGTTATACKTCCAGGAAAATGCTCATATTTCTGATTCAGTCTCTCTCAGACTCAGTCACCGAAAAGGACCTCCCTGCTATCACTGGCAGGAGCTCCAAGCACTCTTAAACTCATGAGATCTTTCCCTACATCAACAGATAGACATACAAATATTTGTGATATCTAAACAGTACTACATAATATTTCAATTATCTGGGTTGTCTAAACAAAGGACATAGTGTAAATTCTGACACTGATCTTCCAAGTCCTCAGTTGTTACCAGCTTAGATGACCTCTGAAGCTCACTTTTCTTCCAGTAATAAGGACTGTTAAGTATATTAAATACAAAAAGTATACATTAAGTATTAAATATAAAGGACAAAGCTTTTGCAACTACAGTGAAATTTTATAAATTTTAGAGATGGAGCACTGATACGTAGTTCTGTACAGTTATTTTTATGGGCTTTGATACTTCTAGAACCAACTACGAATTTATAATTTGCACCTCATTTTCATACGATACAACAAAAATTGTGGGTAATTCTGACAAAGTAAGATAGGAGAAGGGAGAAGGAAAAGGGAGAGAGAAAGGAGGTGGAAAAAAGTAGGAGGAAATGGGAGAGCAAGAGCATGTGAGAGGCAAAAAGTAAGTGTGACAGCACATGTGAGTGCACAAGCAAGAGAAATCCAGTGAGGAGATAAAAGGGCAAAGAGAAACAGAGGGGGCCAAGAGAGATGGGGGAGAGAGAATGAGAAAACAATTCTCTTTTTGCCAAATCTTGACATGTGGCCGAGCAAAAAAGCTGATGAAATGGACTTAATGAAACAAACACCTGCTTCTAATATATGAAGCAGGATGATTTTTGTATAGTTGATTTCTTGTGTCAGAACTGCTGGTAGGAAATTGTAGTTAAGAGCAGATCAAAAGTGAGGAGTGGTGATTTCCTCCATTCTTCCTCCAAAGGATTATGTATTTTAAATAGATTTTACTCGTCGTAAGATAAACACGTCAGAAATGCTTAGTTCTAGAGAGGTCTCAGAGCTTCTTCACATGGTCTGTGGCAGGAGGAGCTCCATGGAGTGTGGCTGCAAGTGGAAAGCTCTGTGCACTTAAACCCTCACTTTTCCACCCAAGATTCAATCTGCTATTCCAGAATTGCCAGCTGATGTGCACATCCATGTGTCAGACTTTTCAGTTATCTGTTCAGATAATTGGCTCGAAATTAACTTCACTTTCAGAAAGTCATTCACAACTCTCTATAAATTATATTTTYCCCCCCCTCATCTGTTTATACAGAACCAAAATTCAATCTCTTTTTGCTAAAACCTAGATTGGCACTTCTAGAAGAACACACACCATGATTTTTTTAAATCTTGACCTGTGGAAAAGCAGGTACTCTGACATATTTATACCTCTCGCAGGGAGGGGTTTAGCCCTCTGAAGGACCCTCAMGGGGCTCCCATTTACATAATGAAACTAATATGCTGCAACACACTCCAGCAATTCTTCTGGATCAGATACTTTGCATTTATTATGGTATTTTGGTGTACTTTTAGCGGGGAAATTTAATTAGAATTATCCATGGATAGTTTAAAAACTGAATCTGCAGATCATTTATAACTGGCCTGTATTTACTGATGCAGCAACAAACCCATCTGGTTAGGGCTTATTCTTTAATTAGTTCATTTAACATTTTTGTCCAAAGTGAATCGACTACAACTTTATACACGGCGCGGGGCATAAATCAGTCTCTCCATATCATATAACTGAGCAACTTAATGGGGACTAATTCTTGTTCGGGGCAATTTTTATACATTTCATTCATTGTGCCAGAGCTGTCAGTGTGAAATTGTGACAACAGCTGGCTAAAAGTGAGGGATTATGACCTTCTCGCAGTGATTACATGCTAAAAATTAATTGTGTTCCCCCCCCCAGCACTGCAGCATTGTGATTACTCGAAGCAGAGAGCGTGGGTGGGTGTGGGCGAGATGCGTGGAAGAACAAATAGATTACAAGGCACACAAATCAATGCTTGTTATTGCTAAGTCATAAAAAATGGTTTCTAGCTAACAAATACTGAAAGAAAGAAAGAAACAACAAGTTTAATTTAATTACCAGTATATCTGTTTTGTACTCTGGAGCGACTGAACTAAGATGAATTGTGAGACTAACATTCATCTGGATGTTATATTAAGATGCTGGTACAGCCATATCTTTCAAAGCCCTCAGTTTACTCCACCAATCATTTTAAAAAAACACCTCAGTCCTTTTCCATGCCATAAGTAATATAGTAAATCTTGTTTCTTTTAATGTTACAGCATCTTTCTTCTTGATGCTACTTTTTTTGCGAGCATTTGCTGCAGGAAATATTGATCTCTGCTTCTYCAAAATGAGTTTTCCTTGTACCCTTTCTTCTTCAGTGGACCCTACAGTTTGTATGCTTGATATTGCACATTCTCTCTCTGGGGAAAACTCTGTTCTGCCACTTTGCAGTTTCTTTAAGCAGAATTCTTTTCACACTTCAAATAGCACTGCACTGTGCCAATTGTGAGAAACAAAACAAAACAAAGCCAAACCGAAGCCTGTTTGGTTTATTGTATACATTTAGTTACACTCAAAACCATTAGTTGGAAGCAYGAAGGCCAAATGCAGCATTAAACTATCTCTGACTTAGTCATGTCCTTTCCCAGAGCTTTGCAGCATGGTAAGCTAACACAGGAGCTTCAAAGAAGCATCACATATTTTTGTGGTGATCAAAAGCCTATGAACATCTTAATTTGCAAACTCCCTCGTCACAAGGTAGTTTAGTTAATATGGGAAAAAAATGACTTTTGGGCCACAATTCAACACAGTAGGTAAGCACATTCCTAACACAAGTATGTAGCCACCTCTCTGTATTTTTTACACATGTGTTGCTTTATTATTTCTTTATTACTTCAGGGACATCCTTCAATAATCCTTCATTGTTGTGTTTAGATCACTTAACAGCTGAGTGGTCTCCATCCACATATTCACAGATGGTACAGATCAGAAATACTCTTACTTCCTACAGATAGAAACTGTGCCTTTCTCTTCAGTACAGGAGCAGCAAAGAAAAAGAATTGTAAATTATACACACCCATTTTTTCATYTGAGGGCTGATGGTGGTGGCTGGAAACATGGCTGTGAACACAGGGTTTGGCTGAGGAGAGAGAAATTCTCTCCCCTTTCCACATCCTATTAAACAATTGTCTTTATTTTCCAATGCCTGCATATTTATTTTCTTTGCTCCCAGCATTACATGAGCTGCTTTCCAACATGTGACTTACTCCTCAAAAATGCCCAGTCAACACATTTTCCATGACATCAGTGAGAACTGCTGGTCTCTGAACTTTTCCATATTTGTTTACTTTTCTTTAATCAAATTAATTAAACCTTTAGGTCCCCATTTTAGGAATGCTGGTAATAGTACTATCTGTGGGATCTTTTTCCAGCAGAACGAAACAATAACAACTTTCAGTGCTCTCCTTTGAAGAGGTGCAGTCTCTCTCAGTGCCTCATCCAGCTGCACTTCCACTGCCAGGGAGCACGTGTCAGCCTGGCCAAGCAGACCAGAGACAGATTCTTTCTTTTTTACCAACCCTGACCACTCTCTATCTTGCCTTTGCATGGCAAGTTAAAACTCCACTTAGACAAAATGTTTTTATAAAAGCAATTACTTTAGATTTTTTCCCCAAACCACTGAGGTAGGGAGTAAGGAAGCTGAGTTTGTTGACAAAAAATAAAACACCCCATTTTTAAAAACTGTAGTTGAAAATAAACTAGAAAAAACCCTATGAAATATTGAAAAAAATGAAATATTTAAGCTCTCTCGCAATGTTCTTGAATATTCTATTTGAAGAAATAGCCATTTAAATAGAAAATTTTTATCAGATCAATATTCTAACATAATGCAATACAAACAGCTTTATTAGCAAGCTCTGCAATGACATAAAATTACCCACAAGAGTTATTTTTTCTGCTTTAAGAAAAGATTGTGCACTTTAAACAACTATTTCCATTGCCCAAGTTTCAAACTAGATTTTTAGAAAACATATTTCCAATTGCCATCTSGCAAACTAATTCTACTTTTGAGAAAAAAAGACCCTATAACGATTATATAAGGTGGCATTATCTGTACTTTATCTCATTTATTTATTTTATTGGTTATCTGCTCTTTCTTTAAAAAAACATTGGTTGAACGAACATKATCAATGTGAAATCTTGACATGTTTTGGTGTGGGTTTTTTTTTACTTTTTAAAATAAAATTAAATAGTTTAAGATACTACACCTATACCTGCATTTAACGCCTGCATTTGTAGTTATGAAGTAATGATATTTTTACATCTAGTCATTACATTGTGAGATTAAACATGGAATAATCTTTGCTGGACATTGCTAAGCTAACTAGATAAAGGCATTTGCAGATTCCAYTGTATATCAGCGAGTCTACTCAGGCTGCATGGGGAAGAAATGAAAATACAAGATCCACAGCACAGATACAAGCAGTCATGTGCTCTAAGCAATACACTTCCTGATCTGCTATTCGGAATGTGGTGTCCATTTGAAAATTACCTTTTTCCCCTGCTCCAAGAAAGCAACGAGCTTAAATATTAACTCTTGGAGAGGGGGAAAAAGGAAAAAAAAAAAAAAAAAAGGAAGATAAAAAAGGAAGATAAAAAAGATTTCCTAAAAAAAATTATTTTCTTTGGTTTATATAAAATGGCGAACTATGCCATTACAAAGCTGTCTTAGCACACACACACGTGGCTGTGGCTGTGGCCGTGACTGCAGCCCTGGCCATGTCCCACGGACTGTGCCAGCTCCACAGGGCTGGGCTGCTGTCTGCCCTATCTCCCATCTCTGCAGCAGGAAGGGATGTGTGCCGTGCTCTAAGACCACACAAATCACCTCGGGTGCAATAATAATTGTACTTGTAGCTGCAGCCAAGCTATTTCACGGACGTGTGGGGTTGGCAGAGAAGTGAATCAATTTATAAAAGAGTGTGCAGCGTTAGATAAAGCCCGAGCCCTGACAGCTTTATCTGATAGGGTCGGTTTGTTTTTTTAGAAGTGAGTAGCCCTGAGGCGTTTTGCTGAGTTTTATCGAATACTCACTTTATTTTAAGCAACAACAGAGGTTTAATAGGAAGGGGGAACATGCTGAAAGGTCACCTGTAGCCAGGTATTATCATCTGAGCAAATGCAAACTGTAYATCATGTAAATCTCACTATAAAGTGACAAGAAGCATTCGTCTCCTAGGGGTTGTTTCATCCTTATGCTCTCACTTAAAACACTGATGAATTTTCTTGGTTACTTAAATACGATTTTAATATAACTGACACGGACAGAGTAAGAAGGTATATTGTAATCAAAAAGGGAGAATAAAGAGAGTGGAATTCACTTCATTCAGTAAAGTTCWTTCATAGAGCAATACATTTTAAGATAATTTCCAGAGCAGCAAATTAAACAGACACAGAAACAAACTTCTATACATCTTGAAATCATGATGATCACACAAAGCAATTACCACTAGATGCTAATTTCATATACTGCCAGAAAAACCTTAATTAAACATTGGAGATGGTAGAAAAAAAGAAATGAGAAAGAGAAGGAAATCTCAGAAGTTTGGGAGACAATTTTCCTCAGTTTTTCTTATCCATGAAAATGGTAAGAAGTTCAAAGCAAATATATTTTGCAATTAGTTAATCTAACCACAGAAGCAGAGATGCTCAGTCCATTGAGCCAATCCACAAATTATATGAGGAAAGCTTGCAAGACAAACCACTGCAAGAGCATTCAAAGACCCTTTCATTGCTGTTATTTTCAGTCACCCATTTCATTACAACAACAAATGTATGTATGGAAAAACACTACGTAGAAATGGTGGTATGGGGAAGATACATTTCAAGAACAAGAGCACAGTTTTTCCTGAATGCCATCACAGCACTGCTCGCTCTACAATTTGCAGAAATAAGGCAATCAATAACTATAAAATACTCAAAGGCAGTATGTTTACAAGGTTTAAATTAGTAAACCCATCTCTCAGGTTAGAAGAAATTCCTAGCACACACCAAAAATGTCCTGTAAATTTTAGCTGAAGACCAATGTTTTAAAACTTTAAACACTGGGCCTTCTATTTCAAATCCATATTCACGAATCAACATGAAAAAGAACTTACATTAAGGGACCACAAAGACTCTAACCTACTAAATGGAAAATTCTAAGTTTTAAGATTGATGAAAAATAATGATCAGTATTTAGGAAACTACAGTTTTTGGGCTGGGTATCAAGAATTGTCAAATTTGTTGCATTTTTCTTTAGAAAGTTTGAGGTTCCCATGGGTAAATATTCAACACTAATAAGTTGCTTCTGTTTATTTCTGTTCAGGTCCCTAGGATCCCCAGATAACCAGTCAGTGAGAAATCCCTCTGCTGTATCTCCTTACATATCTTTTATTAAAAGCTGTGATTTTGATGGAAGAGTGCAGGTTTTTATTTGTCCAGGTAGCACCCAGCTCTTTTCCATATGAGGACCATATCCCTGCTTCAGTGAGTAAATAAAACTCWTAATCATAAGTAGTGGTTCAGACCCTACAGGAACACAAGGACCCTGCCACCTAAGTAGACAATAGATACTTCAGTTTTCTATTTAAATTCAATCTAAAGGTCTAAAAATATTTCAAAAACGTAAGAGAGTTGTGCTTCTTACTCCTCCCAAAGAGTATAACTGCATTTTACACATACAGACACTAAGAAACAGAGCAGATGGAGAGCATGTCAGYAGGGCTGGCAGAGCAGACAGTCCTGCTCTCCTCATTCTAAGGATGCAATCTTTGCAATCCTAAATTTCAGGAAACTTGAAATCTGAGCTTTGCAGTCGTCCATGTACACTTSCCTGTACTGAAGAATTTTGAGCTGTCCTGTCACACACAGGATCTGTACCACAGACATGTGCAAGGAGCAGCAGACACAGTTCTGAGTCTCTTTTGTCATCCATTACACAATGAACACAGAATATTTTGTTTTGTTTACTTTGTATAATCGTGCACTGGATTATATTTTTTACACAATGACAGATGCATTCTATTTTATTCATAGCCAACCATATGTTTATTTTCAGGTATCTTAATAGAAATTCAAAGTATTACATTCTGGTTGATTACTATACTCAAGACTCTAAGGAGGATAGGGATGGTTGGATTTTTAAAATCTGATTTAATACATCATTTATTCAGAAGAATTTATTTAAATATTCAYAGAAACTCTTTATCTTTAAAAATCAAATCTCTAGTTGGGTGTGGGGGGTGGGTATGGAGCAGTGGGAAACACAACAAATCTCAAAAAGTCAAAATCCAATTTGTCAATATTTTTWTTTTTYCACAACAAGTATGTCAAGTCCCATGAAATGTTTAGGTTATGCTTTTTGGCCCCACCTCACACTTTCTCTCGGCTGCATATGTTGGTTATCCAKTAGCCGTGAAACGCTGCAGCACCTCTCCCTCTCCAAGACCTGCCAGCTACCTCCATCTGGCACCCAGTCCCCGCGAGGAAGGGACTCTGTCGCTGCCCTGCCCGAGCCCTGCATTCGAACAATCCCCAGCACAAGCTTTTTTTTCCTGCAATCCCAAGGTAGTTCTGTCACGACACGATCCTGTGCCTCTGTGCGACCSATGCACAAACTCCGCGTCACTGCGTGTCCTGCCATGCAGCTGAGCAAGGCAGGAACTCCAGGGATGCACGAGTGTGTGTGCTTGTGCTTTCAGCAGCGACCTGCTGTCTCGGCCAGCTCAGAAGGGGCAAGGAGCCCTGACTGTGCTTGTTTGGTGTGAGTCCTGCACGCAGGAGCTGCAGAATGCCACACCCTGCCCATGGCACACTGTGTCCCTGTCAGCATCCCCTGGGTGCTCTGCTCCCATCTCTGGGGTACTCTGGGATGCTCAGCTTCGCTGCTGGTTGAACTGGCACTCAGTAGAGTGGCAGCTGTGTCCCTTAGCCTGGGCAGAGACTCCAGGTCCCTCCCCACTGAGTGCATGCAGKAGCAGCCAGGCAGGAGGGAGCCCTGGGCTGGAGCAGGCAGCCACGCTCTGTAMATCTCTTAACATGAGTCACAATCATGATCCAGAGTCTGAGAAACTCTSTGTTCACTGACAGCCCCAGCGCATTCAGTATGAATGCTGCTGCTGTAAAGCAAATATCCAGGATGAACGAAGTCATCAAATTTGTCTCAAAACATGTTTGATTGATCCATTAATTGCCCAGATCTAACTCAGTGAGTTGCCTGCATTATATATGTATTTAGATGACTAAGTGGCCCCGTTCRTTTGGAGTGGAGCACTGGATTTTGTGATATGCCAGTGCACCAGARTGGAAAATAAACAGCATTCCCAACTGCTGAATAATTAATTCTTTTGCTGAATTAAATATGAAAATAGTACAGGTCATTTAGAATTTCGTCTGCTTTTTAATAATACTCTCTTCAAAACCTATTACATTACTCAACTTCATATCAACATCTATTTTATTTACTCTCCATTTTTAATATGCAGCAYGCTGCAGTATTTTGTACTAACTACCACATAAAAACATCAGAGGCTGTCAAGTGGGAAGTGAAGGTTTTGACACCACTGGSGTGTTGTCAGCTTGGAGGCAGCTTGGGATTGTGGGTTAGGCTTCATAGCTCAATTTCCAAAAGTGAAGGTAACAAAATAGTTAAGAACATTTATGTAGTAACAGGGGGCTTCCTGGAGAAAAATTTGTTTAAGTATTTGCATCTGTCCATAATTCTCAGCACTAACAATAGGATCCTGCTGCGGGAAATAACCTCACAACACCCTTTATCAGAACAAGAGCTAGATAAATGTAGACTTAAGAAAAAAAAAAAAGAAAAAATAAGCTTATTTAAGTCTGAGGTTCCTATGCATGTCCTCATTAGTGACATACCACAAAAGTCACTTTCCCAAAATGATGAACTCTATCTGTCCCTTCTGCCTAAGCTTTGCTGTGGGAAGAGCTGCCTCATCCATRTATGTGGCAGCTTTACCAGGGGTGGGAAGCCCTGCTTCTCTGAGCACAATGTACCCTGAACAGAACCACCAGGACTCACAGTGATTGCTACAAGGCTTCCTAGAAATCTGGGCCTGTACCTGCTCCTCTTCCCTCACCCAGTTTACACCTTTTGCCAATATTTGGATTTTTAGAGGATTAGTTCAGGACCACACTGCCCCACCACTGCACCCRTGCAGGACCACAGGGGAGTCTGCTGGAGAAGCTTTAGTTAACAGAACTCGACAACAAGTCRTCTCTCATCCTGGGAAATATTAAGGTGATTAATGCCAAAACATAACAAAAGTGCTGATATTTGATAATACAACATGGCCAAATATACCAATGCAATTGCCAAATTTAAGATTTGTACAATAGCCTGTTWTCATTTGTGAGAAACACTTCTTCAATATTTGCATTAGGGCAACAGAAAACATCTAGAAAGAATATGTTACAGACAGGAGGTGGAAAGTGCCTGCATAGAACTTAAAAACTCATTTCTCTGTGAAAATTTGAACACTCTAACTTCTATAAACTGTCTTCAAGCACTTTCTATTTTCTTCCAATTCATCTACTCATATTTCCATTGTGAGTTTTGAGCTTCTTGACGATGGTCAATTAAACAACTATTGTAATATACTTGTTTATGCAAATAACAAACATGCAAATAACAAATACAGCATGTATTTGATGGAATTCCTATTATTTTCACTTATGATCAAAATCACTTTATCCTTAAAAACAAACAAAATATCTGAAAAAGAACCCCTAACAGATGATGTTCAAGTGATCTTTAAAGGGTAGTCATACTTTAACAAAAAAAAACCCCAACAATCCAACCAACCCTTCTACAGTTTTTACAATTAAACTGAAAGCAACAAAAAATGTTAGCAATGCAATCCAGTCAATTCGGGCTCTCTCTGCTTGAAGTTGAGAATCTGCCAACTCATATAAAAAATTTGCATTTCAAAATGAAACATAAAATCCTTCTTTACCTGTTTGAAACGAAAAGAAATCCCAGTGGAGCTTGCAAGATATACGCCCATTGGCTAATGACCTTCTAATACCACTGAAAGAACATCCAAGAACATTGCAGATAATTCTGGTCTAATCAGGTTAATGATGGAAGCCAAGGCCAGGACTACAGCAAGCTGTTCGTTAGCATTTGATATTTCTGGCAAATAAACTCACTGCTGTTCACCCATTAAGTTCACATCCAACAAATAGTAACAACTGCTCCTGACATTCAGTACAGAATATTCTGCTCCTGTATCGAGTCCTGCTGCTGAAAGGAAGCCACCACTGACATGAGAGAGGAGACTGAGCTTCTTTCCATACCTTCTGTTAAACCAGCACAGCAGTAAAGTTCCAGCTGAACAGGGCAAAAACGGATCATAATTTTTTACTTTTTCTCACTATCTAAGGAAGTATCTGGGGAAATTTTGTTCTTCATTGAGATGCAGGACAGGGAAAATAAACCAGAACCACGTATTATTATGTTCTCAGCCTTCACACTGAGCTCATGGTTCAGTGATCACGTACTAAACATGATATTTTTCACAGGTACTGTTCAATCTACCATGTGCAAGATTCCAGATTTCTGCTGGCATTTAAATCCCAGTTTTACGTGTCTCTCGCAATCAGTATTCACCGGTGAGCTGCATGGACATAATCAAGCTTGCTCCAGCTGATTCCTGACCAGCTTTAAAAGGCCCAGAAGAGCTGTTTTCTCCAGCTGGATTGTTGATTAAAGCTATCTCAGCAAACATGGACTATATGAGCACTCAGTTTCCAGCCATTCACCTAGAGACTCTCAGGAAATGCAAGATTTGCTGAGGTCAGGCTGAGGTGTGTATAAAACTGATAACTTGTTTGGCCAGGAGGCATCATTTCCCTGTTCACTACAGGGGTTCCTGCTCTGCAGGCCAGCAGTGCTTGTTACAGTTTGGAGTTGTGAAATGCCTCAGATTCCTTCAGAGTCCCAAATCCTTCTGCAGCCAGAGTCCTGAACGACAACCATCACCAGCCACCTTGAGGAGTTGCTCAGGTAACTCCTGATTCCCTGAGAAGGCAGGGAGGGACTCTTCCCCTTTCACGGGGAGGTCAGTGAGGAAATGGAACTCCTCTCTTCACTCCAACTGGGGACACCACTATGGCAGTGCCTGAAGAAGCTCTGAACTGCCTTTCCCCACTGGAATCACTCCCTACTGTAGCAGTCATCCTACTGATCTGTCCTCACGTACTTTTCTGCTATCCTGAAAAATATACTGGAGGTAAGCACGTACACATGTTCAGAAATTCAGACAAAGGAAGGTTTCTGAGGAGTATCTTAAATATTACTTAAGAGTCTACTTGATTTTTCAGAAGAATCTGGATTCCTATGTCCAGCCCAGGTGCAGGTTGGACACGGAGTTCAGCTAMGCATGTCAAGCAATATCTGAAGTTCAGTGGAAGTCAAAAAGACTCACACAAAAGATCAAGATTTTCAGGTCATCTAAACTATTAGCAAAAACTATAAAAACATACAAAAGACAAAGACAAGCATCAGTTCCTGTGGTAGGAAAGGAATCCATTTCCTCACAGTTGCTTTCTCAGCATTACCCTTTGGTTCTCCCCAAAGATACAGGATCTCTGTCTGGAAGCCTCAATCTTCCTCGGAATGATCACTTTCTAGAAGGTGGAGTMCAGTGTCTCATTCTGCTAAAACTAATCTATTTCCACATGAATGAAGTGTTCTGTCTGTCTCTTGCAATTGCCTTGCCTGGCTGGCAAATATTAACTACCAAAAGCAGGTGCTCAGCTTTTTGCTCTTCCATTTCAGTGATCCATATAAAGCCTGGATATGTCTGCACTGTGCAGGGAAGCACTTCRTGAAGTGATCCACAGGGTTCCCCTGGAGAGCTAGACTGAAACTTCTTTGGGATCCAAGCTGTCACCTCTCTGGCACTAAACACTACCTTGGTATCAATACCATGCCCATTCCTTTTGTCACCACCTCGTTAAGGAAAACAGACTGCAGTGGTTTACAAAGCCTGAGTAGAGCACATCTAATGGCCCAGACCTCAGAAGAAAAACGAAGACAAGATGTATCCTAACAAAAATTTTGGAAATTAACTTTTCATAATTTTAGAATTGTAAATACTACATAAAGATACCTCCTTTACACACTTCTTCTACAGGAGCCACTATTCAGTGAACACACAGAACTGCAGTCTCTGACAGGAAGAAAAACAAAGGATGTGCCAACTGAATCAGAGGTGAGAGGGTGGGGATTAATACTCTGATAGGACTTTATGGTCTATTTTTGCAATTAYATGGTATAATTTTGACTAGTTAAAAAGACACATTCACTTTTTCCACTGGCAGTTGCCCACCTATACAGTCTTACAATTTCCTTTGAGGACTCGTGAATAGTCTTTACTCCACAATTTAAATGGTTACAAACATGGACTCTCTAAAAGTGCAATGATTATGCAGCCAACACACCATAGGCACATAATACAGGCAGGTGAAAGACTGGGAATCTAACAGAAGTTAGAACACCATAGCATCTCTGGCTTTCTCCACGACAGCTGTAAAAAGATTAGGAGTTATTTCATATCTACTTATGARACACATGCTTAGATACACTGCAAAGGTCAGCTGATAGTTACAGCTCCAGCTCTCAGTGAGAGCAACCTGGCTGCTCCAAATTCAACAGTCTGGCTTTGATCCTCAGGAAAATATGTTCTAGCCATCTCCTGCTTCCACTCCAAGCTGATTGATGTACTTCAGCAGTTGCTGAAGGAAAGATACGAAAAAATTTACCAATCTGTCTAGAAGAGCCCATCAAGGGGTCTTTTATGTGTAAACATTTCCTGATTTGATGACAACTTATAGGATAAATTATTTGTCTCACTATGTTTTTAATTGCTCAGTCTAGACAAGATTAATTTCAGTTTATCTCAGTCGAGGTGAGCAAGAGTATCAACATCCCCTATTGAGCACACATCGCCTATGGAGACAATCCATATTCTCCTTGTCTTCTCTCCAAACACTACAGAGATAAATTGTCTTCTGCTCAAGGTGCTCCTTGCTGATCATMCCCAACAGCTTCTTCTAACCAAGGCCCAGGAGGTTTCTAAAAGCCCCGAGGCCCAAGAGCTCAGTCCCTGTTGGGCTCTGTTTCCAGTGTTTCCAGGTTTGCCACCACAACTGCACTKTGATGAAGGAGGCACCTCAAAATTTGGAGAAGGGAAAGAGCCTGTAGCTCCAAAAGGCTGTTCCAGTTAGCCATGCCAAAGAACTGACAGTGCAGGTGGAAAGGGAGCAGCACACAGGCACAAAGCAGAAATGATGGAGCTGGCAATGGCATCAGGTGAGAGGAGCAAGACACGAGATCGTGTGCTGTTGCTGTTTGACAATGAGAGCAAGGAATCGTGACTGGATTGCAAAATTAACTGAGAGCAGTAAATAAAACAAGGTAGAAAAAGCAGATGGAAGAAGCAACATACTTGGGTACATTATGAGACATTCATTACGAGACCGCCTGCAGCAGGGGCTGAAACCTCATTAGTCATGTGTACTTCTCTGCACCAAATGTGTGATATTTACAGTTATGATTAGCTTACAGACTAGYTGAAGTTTGGACCAATGCCTGTTTTTGTTCTCTCAGAAGCACTTGAACCATCTTCAGGGTAAACAGATATGACTGAGAAAAAATATCTAATGTAGAGTGGCTAAGCAGTAGCTCATAGAGCAAAGCCAGCAATAATGGGATATAAAGATAGAAAAACAGTAAGAAAAGAAGAGATGAATGTGGACTGATGGCAAACACTGCAGGTGTATGGTACTCATSCATTTGGACAGTTAATGAAATAACCTATAGGTTTGAGACTGTCTTTTAAAAACAAGAATTACTGCCTGATATCAGCTGAATGATTCATCCTCCACTTTGCTGGAGATTTAAGCAGAACTGCAGGATACAGAGTCTACTTCTCTTACTGTTGATATTATGCATTATCACGAAGAAAATGAGCAAGTAGAATAGAAGGGTGAACAGGGATCATCTGGCTCCTCATGTGAGGAGTGAGACAAACGTTAAAAAAGTGAAGAGTGATGAGTTTTGAGCAGCATGAATATTGATCTCTCACTCCCTGTCTCTCCTTCTCTGCCTATCCCAGCTTGTCTCCTATTTTGGYATCCCTTGTACTCAGGGTACAAACCTGCTTTTGAAAACTGCTACATCAGGCTCCTGCTTTACTTCTTTCCTTCAGCCTTCTCTACCCTTCTGTTCCTCTCTGTGGAAGAAGAGACCAAGTGGGCAGCCASTCCCTGCCCTGGCAGTGCAAAAGGGCGACACACCAAGCTGGAGGCAGGGATCAGCAGCTGAAGAAGGTCTCAGAGAAGGGCTTTCTGTTCTCCTTCAAAGGAAGCTGAAGCAGACCGTTGCTGCTGGAAGAACATGACCCTTGTAGTCCAGCTAATCAGGTTTTTTTATACTGCTGATGTGGTGAGTTGAAGTAACTCACTGTGAGGCCACACGAGTGCCAGAGGGGCACTGTCAAAGGGACCACGGTAAAATCAAGAATGAGCCTAACTAGCCCTCTCAGCAGCAGTGAGTTGCTGGATCAGCTCATATTGGACCAAATGCTGTCTACCTGCACCTTAAATTTCCTGCTGCTCCCTTTCCAAAAGGTAAAAGTGCAGATCTGATGATAGAAGGCTAAAACCTCTTAGGTGAGACCCATCTGCGCTGAAATCAGCTCTCTTTTGATTTTCTGATTCAATGCATTCAACCCTTTGAATCACTACTTTTAGGAGCAATTGTCCCAATGATTATTAACTAGAACTTCCCCTAAGTCTCAGCGAGGAGTTAATTACTTTCTGTCTAGAAAAATGAGTGCCATGTTGCTAGAATCTTGCCAACCCAACACAGAGCTCAGTGCATCATGTGAGAACAGCCATCAATTCAGCTGGTTTTGGAAAAGATGCTCTGAATTACCCCAGGTTATCTGAGTTGAATTTTATTTTCCAGATTTATGGCTGACCATTATTCCCATGCTTTCTTTTATATCAGCATGTTGCAAAAATTGATAGGTTTTTGATTTCTCCCTCTCATATTTTCCTTGGAATGCTTCATACAAAAAATGTAGTAAGGTGTTTAGAAAGTCAGCTGATGTATGAAGACATTAACAATCTGAGGAATATTAAATTACTTGAAGACTGGAGAGCAAAACAAAAAGAGGAAAACTTCTTGGGAAGAGATAAGCACAGAAGAAAATATACAATTCACAGAGTTCTGCATCAAATTACTTTAGCACGTGTGCACATTTCTGTTATTTCCAACAGAAAATGTCAAAAGAATTTTCCAAAGCTCTGCTAAATGAACACAGACTTTTCTACAGGTGAATGCTTCTTAAGAGTTTGGGAGTCTTAAATAATTATGTAGCCTGTTAAAACAGATAACATGTTCCATGTGATCCTGGCAGCCCTTAAGAGAACCATTGTAAAATTTATGTTCTCTTTCTTAGGCTGTATTTGGTTCATTTGTATTGGATATGTTCTGGATTTATTCTCTGTAACAGTGAAGACACAGGGGGTCTACATGATACAGAAAAAGAACAGATAAATCCAAAATGTTTGAGCAAGAGTAAATCAGTGTTTTCYGTGTGTATAAAAACAAAAGGGCACCTAAAAGAATTGACAAAAGRGAATGTTGAAAACAATATCAAATGGCAAAGTCTACAAGAAGCTACTGCAGACAAAACTTCAGACTCAAAGCTATTATGAACATATATGTGGATAGCAGACTCATCTACAGTTGCTATAATTGAGAACAATCTATATATTTTGGAAAGAAGACTGAAACTTGATTAATCCCTGAAGCAAATTCTGTAGTGAGATCAGAATTTAGGCCTGTGTGAAGATGTGCCATAGTGTGTCTGCCTGCTCGAGGCCCTTCTAAAGAATCTGGTTTCGGTCACTTCTAGAGGTGGCATATTGGACTGTCTGCTTTTATCCTGGATGAAAGGTCTGTGTTCCTACGAGTTTCTAAACTTTTCCTTGAGGACAAATATTTTTGAAATTATTGACTTGCTTTTCACCATCTTTATGTTAATGTTTAAGCACTGCTTAAACAATTGGTACATGCTTATTTTTACCAGGTAGCCATTTATAAACTCAGCTAAATGTAATTTTTTATTTTATTGATTGAATTCAATGGGTTTCAACTACACAAGTGCCTCAAGCAGCATTACAACCTTCAACTCTTCATGACTTTCTGATCATCCTTAATTCAATTTAAAAAATGGCTATCCTTTCCTGATTTTATATAGTTGCTATATTTAATCACTAAATTTTCATTAAAAAGSCTTAAAAAACCCTCAAAAATGGTGGAATAAGTAAGGTTCTGAGATGTATGTAGAAAACATTGTCACCATATTGAAGAATGTTCCCAGCACCAAGCACTGGCCTTGTACAGAACGTATATTATCTGAACCTTATCTAGAGTTACTAATTTTGGTTCAGCCTGTTCAGTTTAAGACCCAGAATAACCAAGCAAGCCAATTAGATCAGCCAATCCATTATCTCTAAAGAGAAAGAGATAGAGCTTTGGAAGCAGAACTTGTTTAAGCCTCTAAACTGGAGTCAAGGAGCCTTCTCTTTGATGCAATAGAAAAATCAGAGGAGAGATTCAAAATCTGAACGATGAGCTAGAAAAATGAATTTGTACAGATGTGCAGAGAGCAAGATTGCATTTCTACAGGCAAGAGAAGAGGAGTTTGCMGTAACCAAGATGTGACCTGATGGATCTAGACAGCAATTTGAGCAGTGTGAACTGACTGAGAAGGTACTGACTTGGAACTGTGGAGCATAATGAGACAGCATGACCAAGGCATAGGGAGGGTGTGAGGATCTGCAGAAATACCTAAAGAGGATGACTGTTGTTTTTTGAACCACGAAAACTGAGAGTCCTGCTTTAAACTCAATGGATCTTAAATAGAACAAAACATATTAAGGAGGAAACTGAAGCAGGGCACTAGATCATAAAACCTATTAGATGTCAAATGGGATTCTGTGGTTCTCTCTTGGCATGGACAATGCTGACTTGCCTTTCAATCAGTACTAATGGAAACATCTCTTTTCCTCCTCAAAAAAAAGATGCAAGAAGATTTAATATAAACAGATTATTTTTTAAAACAACAAATCATATTTAGTATGTGCTGATGACTTGCTGCCCTTTTTATACATATGTTTTTGCTATGACAAGACCGTGTTTTTCAATTAACTTGACAGTGTGATTCAATGTAATCCAATCCAGGTATATAAAGAGAGCTGTGTATAATCAGAAAAGTACTAAAACAGAACTCTTCTGAAAAGGCATTTGGTGTGATGGTGAAACTTCAGGAAACTGAATCAGAAATCTGAAGCAGGAAACAGAAATCTAAAACAGTGCTACAAATCCCAGTGGGACAGCCATTTGTAGATGTGAAGTATTCCCACCACAAATCTTGGTATTCGTGCATTATATAAAAGTAAGTGTTCTTCTGGGAACAAATAGAGGAGAAAAAAGAATCTTAGATTGTCCTGAAACATTAGAGCATTATTGTTCATTCCCATGTAGCTTAAATTCTCAGAGTATTCCTGTTTTGAACCTTTATTTTTAGGGAACCTAACACGAGGCTTTACTATGCACATTTAGTTGCAATTTGGCATGCAAGGTATAAGCCCAGAAGTGAAATTATTTTAGTTAATTGAAGGGGAGAATGTAATCAGTCAGAGTCTTTTTCTAATTAAAAACTGCAAAAAAATAATTAATTCCAAATGCTTTCTTGCACAAAATAGCTCCAAATCAGATAGGGATTTAGAATGTATAATTCAAGCTTGAATACAGGGTTGAAATCCTCTCCAGAAATTTCCAGGGTATTTGCATCCAGATTTTGGACTGGAAACAGTTTCTGTTCAGACATTTTAAAAGATGTAAAACAAGATGTCTATATATACTATGCATACTGTACATATGTTCTGAGCCCCTCAGGGAATTTGAAATTTCAGTATGAGTAAAAGACCCAGGGGCTTAGTTTGGATTTGAAAGACCCACAAAATTATGAACATATCAATGTATAACTACTTCACCCATGTAACAGAAATGCAGACTGTAGGTGGAAGCAGCACTTTGAGAGGTAAAACAGTTTAGTCCAATGATCCTCATATTTTTTACTAGGAAATTTTCCTTTGTGCAATTTAAATTTTCCTTACTATATTTTAAGATCTTGTTTGCTTATTTTACCCATCCTAGACAGGAAGAATAAATTCTCTTTGTCTTCACATACTACACTGGAAAACATTTTCATATCACCCCCTTGATGCTAAACATTCCTATTTCCTTTTTCCTTCTTTCCATGGGGATTATGCTGAGCTCCTTTTCAGTTTGTTCAGCCAGTTTGTATTTCCCTACGGTGGAGTGCCCAGATCTGGACACAGTAGACAGCCTTTCCAATACTAAGTACAGTGGAGAAAAATTTCATGGCTTTTCCAGGCTGCAAAATATCCCATGGGTCTGGGCACTGCATACATGACATTATTGTGATATATTGTGGGGGTACTTATGCCTTTGTGACAATATGATATTTGTCACTTGTGACTTATGTGTGATTTCTTATAATTGTCAGGTCCTGTTCTGAAGGATTTCCAATTTTACCTCATTGGGTGAATGAGCAGCTTACTCTTATCAAAATATAGTACACTGGCTTTCTSTGAGGACAAATACAATACATTTTTAATCAAGATTTTGACTTTGCCGTTCTGAGCTCAAAAATAGACTAATACTTTCAGTGTTTTTACAGAAATTGAAGTTAAGCTGCCCTGTCTATAGTTTTCCTCTACCTTCACCTTTTTTTTTTAATTTACAAACCTTTCCTAAGCTTCCCCTGCATAACCTATGTTCTACACATTCTCAAAGACTAGGTGTTCATCTATAAAGTTCAGTTGGTCCAACTGATTGTAAAAATCCCCAAAACAAACAAACAGAAAAAAAAAACCAAGCAAAACCAAATAAAACCAGTGAATAGTCTGTGGAGAATTTTTGATGATGCTATTACAGGATTAGTTTGTTGTTCTCAATCTGCTTGTAGTAATGGGTTGTGACCTCTTAAACTAATTTTCCTCGAGCTTATTATTGGTCCAGAAGTGACTTTACAGGCAAAAAGTTAGAAGTACTGCAATAATTAAATCAGGAGTAGAGTTTCTATCACCATTTGGTTTTATAGTACTTAACAGCATGGTGGATGTGAGATCAGTATGAGGCCATCCTTCCAGAAAATTCCTGGTGGTCTATCCCTGAAGGAAGCAGGGCATTGTTTACAATTACCTGTTTTATGGCAGATTTCAAACGTCTCTGACACAAATAGAAGTTTGTTGTGCTGCACTGCCATATATTTGTGGCAAGATATGGCAGACATTCTTTGTAGGTTGTTTTTTTAGATAGTTTCAGAAGGTGATCATTAATATGAGTTTGTTTCTACAAAATTATAGTCTGACACATTCTTTACATATCTTTCAACTGACATTTGCTTTCACTATTATTTTCAACTATACTCATCTCTGGAGGTGCCTACAAGGCTTCCACAAGCAGGTACACCAAGGTTTTTACTTTCATTATGCCAGTACCTTTCCAGGTTCCCATTTCACTGTCACYTGAAGATCTGTCCAAGTGATAATGTTTGTGTATAACTAAAAGCACTGCTTAGAGCTCAGTTTTTGAGGCAGGCAAAACTATTTTGGCCATAAAATCCTATTGCTAAGCAAGAGCTTTGGCAACCTTAGGTCAATGCACCGAGTCATCCGCTTACGTACCTACTGCACCCTCCAATTGCCTTCCTGCTTCAGATTAGATTTGGTGGTGTCACATCCACAATCATTCCCTAGAAAATCCAAAATCTGCACAAAGAATACTGACTCAAAATACGACTTGCAAAGATTGAAGGGAGTTCTAACAAAAAGCCCTGCTTGTCCTTCGCCGTGTTAGCTCAGAGAGGGAAGCACTGAGCAGGGGCCATCCTGGGGAGCCTATTCATGAACTAATGAACCAGGTACAGTTCTCCAGCAAGAGAGATGATCTCAGAGTGCAAGAAACCTTGAATGGAAAGTGTTCAATGCTGAATGTCCAAACTTTGAACATTAGAATTCTGAACAAAGTCCAGCAAAGGGATCTGCAAATGACCAAATTACTGTTCCAAACACAATCTTTGGAAGCATCTGACGAGAATAAGGAATTTCAGCTGAGTAAGGAATATGCARTTCAGCATTAGAGGACCCCTTTGATACAGCCCTGGACAATAGTGTTCTAGGGCAGTGTGCACCACCCTGGAAAATCATCTCTATGCCTAAAACAAGTGCTAGGGAAGAGCAGTAGTGAGAGATCAATTTCTGAGTTGTGTCATTTGCTTGAGTGTGGAGCTTCCTTCTGCTGTACAAAGTAAACTTTTATCTGATGCTTTGCTTTTRAAGTCATTTGAAGTTTGAAGTCTTAGGCAGTTTGTGACTAAGGAAGTGTATCATCTTGATAGAATAAATTGTTTTCTGGCTGTTGAATATTAATTGTAGGGTTATCACAGACTGAGAAATTTGGTCATTTGAGACCAGGGAGAAGGAGAAGAATAYGGTTTCAGTTGGCTTTCAATTAAACCCTACATTGATATATTAAGTAAATTCAGTACTGTGCTAACTTAAAAACACCTGCAGGGCTTTCCTAAAGCTCTGATTTACTTCTAGCTGAGGATTTTATTCTATTTTCAAGTCTAGAAGACTCAGGCACACTTTACATTTGCTCAGGATTTTACAGGTAAATAATATAACACCCCTGACAGGTTATAATTAATGGTTGTTTAAGGTACACACACTATCAGATGATAACACTGTAGTGACAGAAGTGCAAGGCAGGATGTCTTTTAAACTGATATATTGCAAATGAATATTAGCATAGGATATTTTTTCCTGTACAGACAATAGTCCTGTAGACTTTGAAATCAGAGATTTTATAAATGGTATTTCACTCTATACCCCTTGTGCCTTCTTAGAGTGTCCCTTTCAGGTTTACGTGTCAGCTTGACTTCTAGAATAAAAAAATTAAAAATTATTAGTTCTACAATTTGCATGAAAATCTTATATCCTCCTACAGTTGCCATGTAGTAAGATTAAAATAATGCTCAGTACTCATGAACTTAATTCTTTAGGGGTATCAGAGAGAAAAATATAGGAACTATCACAGTGACTGTGAGGTCGGGAGTTGGTTCAGTCCCACGTCAAGAGGCATCTGAAGTCAGCTTGAATAAAATTGTCAAGCTTATGTGGTGTGTCTGTGTTCAGAAAGCAGAGGTGTGTTCTGAGGAGTTGGAAGAGACTCTTCCCTGGTGCTGCACWGAGTCACCGTTCCACAAAGCCTTGTTTGGGGGATGAAAAGCACCCACGAGCTGTTTGAAGGGGGACCTCAGCAGCTCCTGTGAACATGATGAGCACGGCTCTGGCCCTCCCTTTGTTTGACCTTCTGTTCTTACATTCTTTGGCAGGAGAAGCTTGTTAGAACAGAATCATTCACCACATGGGATAACGCAAAGCAAGGGTTTTCTTTYTCTTCACTCCACCCCTCCTTCTCTATTTCTTTTCCCTCCAAAGGGAGGGATTATTTAGCTTTGTAACTAAAAATCACATTGGTAATAAGCATGTTAAATATATTGCCTAATTATATTGTAGTTATTTTGTGAAGAGTTCTGTGCTTTTGTTCAGTCTYGTCTTTTTTCTTCTCTTGCCTATGAAGGATATTTATGAATTATGCATGCAAACATAATTAAGAATAACAATTTGTGAATTTTACCCCGGTGACACTGCTCTGTCTTTCAGTCTCTCACACAACTGTAACTGTACTGAGTTTATGCAAGTGGCAAAGGTTCTCTACTAAAACCATAAGTACTCTGTCCAAAGTTTCTTTGTGTGCCAATAGCACTGTGTGTGGGAGAGTAGTTTTGCTATCTGATCCCTGCTTATTTCTAAGTGATTAAAATATTATCCTTTGAATTGGAGAAATATTGACCAGGTATATAACTGAGTTAAATTCTAGTGGGGGTGCTGGAGGTGGGTGTTAGGGAAAAAAAAATGCTGCTTAAGTTTTAAATATTAGGTCAATATATCACARATGGTTTGTCTGAATTACGAACTTTTCAAACATGAAGTGAATTATTCACGGTCCTTCTATTTGATATATAGAAGATAGCTGCATTTTCAGATTCTGAACATAGCGTGTTTGTCTTTTGTCCTCGTTTGAATGGAATTTCTTTACTCACACAGAGCCCAAGAAAATAATTTTACCCACAGCTGACCTGAGATCAGAATTTATTCTGAAAATGACAGATCTGATATAGTCCTACAAAAACTCTTCCAGTTCAACTTTAATCAGATCTATGGTTTTGTTCAAGTCCTTTTATTATTGGAATGTTGACATCTTTCAAAGAAATCACTCCAAACAAAGGCCATGAACAYTTTCTGTTAGCAAGCATGTATAATTCAAGAATAAAACACTTGCCACCTTTGCAAGATAAGCCACTAAGATAGACAGCTTGTTTTCCCACTCTATGTATGACTGAGTTCTAATATCTCACCCTTTTTCCCCATCTTATTTTTCATATAAACTGTGTTTTACACTGTATAAAATACAAAATGTTATTTTAGGCACTGTAGAAAATAAATTTATTTGCTTSTAATCAATGTGATGGACAAAACCTGAAAATAAATTTTAGGTACAGGAAATGCTAGAGAACCCAGATTTCTCTACTTGGAATTAAAATTGTTTGCAACCTTACTTTTCATGGCTTGAAAGATAATATTTTTAAGAGACTTYAGACTGGATGGCTCCATCAACTTACCATCTGCCTTCACCCTACTTAGCCCTACTCCTTTCTCTCTATTAGAAAAGATAGGATTTTTTTTGTAAGTGAAACTCAGAGAACTTTCATTTGATTGATGGCTKCCTGTTGTCATTAAGGAGTGGCAGTATATTATCAGAAAGAATTTCTGAAAATGTAGTGCCATTCTGTCATAAACCACCAGCAGGAAGCTATCACTCACAGAGTTGTAAGGTTTATTCTAAAGAATTTGAATCTGTTAATTGACACACAGAATAATTATGAGAAAATCAGGCACTACTTAAAATCTTCATGTCACTGAATGATTGCATTGAGGTGGGAATCMTGAAGTTTTGGGAAAGGGAAGGCAACGTCACCTTCAGCCTGCAAAACCACAGAATTTGGCATACAGTTATAAGGGTTGAGAAACAGTTAACCATTCATATTTAGATATACCCTTTTCTAATAGAACACTCCATATGTTGTGTACACATACACAATATAAATTTTATAGCCAGGGGTAATATATAGAATTTGTTTCGAGCATAAAGAAGTTGAAAAGCCCTATATAGGATAAATCTCACTTTATGCTTACTGGCAAAACAGCATGACATCAAGATCTGGCATGGAAAAAGAATTTCAATGAACACTCTGAGGTTTATTGCATATTGATCAACAAGGATTGCACTCGTATTAAGACAAGAGGTGTGAGTCTCCTGACTTCTCTGATTTACATTAGCAGAGGATACAGTTCATAGAGTGCTGCTTTCAGTGTATCACCTTGCTAAACAAAAGCTATTTAAAAACCCCGACAGGTACCTCAGATATTTTCACTTGAGAAGGAGCTCACTGACACTCTAAAAGCACACACGTCCAAAGGTAAAATTTATACCTGGCTGGAAAGAAGCAAAGAGTTTACAGATAGAAAATAGAACYACAAATCTTTCTATGCTTTCATATAGTCCTTCACCAACATCACCCCACGAATCACACATTAAACCTAAATTTAATATTTCAGGTTTACGGGGCACTGTGTTGGATGCATCTAAGGATTATTTGGTTTAAAGTGCTTGGGTACAAAGGGAAAAGTCAAGAAGCAAGAACCCTGAAGGGTCTCTTCAGGAGCCAGAGAGGAAAAAATTAGTGCATGAAAGTGCCCTGGCTGTGTTTCCTGATGATGTTGTCAACAGTGCCCTGCATTAACACAAGCATGAAAACAAAGCCCTGAAGAGTTATTGTAAGACCAACCTCAAACAAGAGCAGTAGAATGAATCCAGGTCCCTAATATCACMTACCTAATCTGTCATACCCACCCATTTTTTAAGGTTATACTTACACCAGAACTTTTCTGACAGTATTATACAACTGCACTGAGTTTATTGTTCTAAGAGGAATATGACATTATCAATGGTGTGGCATATGATGTGCTCCATAAAATGCCTTTTTGTTTCTCTAATCTCTGCAGTCCTATTCCCGAATAGCACACCAAATGTGTAAGTTATATGTCATTGAATGTTAGCAGATATTTAATCCATTTCCATCAAATGTTTTTATTTCTACTAAATGGGCCATGAATTCAAGACACTATCAATAATTGTTTGTCAGAGTGCCAGCAGAACTCACCAGTTCAGGAATTATGTTAACAAAACTGAGACAGAAGTGATGGATCTCTAGTGGATAACACTACAGCAGGAGTTAACCAGACCTCTCAAACTTTCAGTGTTCAAGGAGCTCTGGACACATTCAATATAACATATACCTATCTTCTATTTTATATTTACATCTCTGTTTAAAAGCAGACTATTAAATGCATGAAACAATTATTTTCTCAAAGATGGACACAGAAGCCTCAAGAACACTGTAGTTCAAATGCAGTAAATCCCATGCAGATCTTCCACAAGAACCTTCTGAGGTCCATCTAACAGAGAAACCCACTATCCCATTCATTTTTTAAAAATGGAGTATTATGAAGCATAATTATTGGGTAAGAAAGGTAAGGTAAGATCAAGGTAAAAAAAGATCTCTAATAATTATTTTCTCCTCACATGTGCTGAGTAAACTGCTTGAGTATATAAAGARTCAYGAATACTGACTGAGAAAACAATGCTATAAAGAATCATGAATACTGACTGAGAAAACAATGCAAACAGAACAATCCATCAGGAAAGAAAAAAATCCATTACAATCTGTGAAAACTCTTTAAAACCTCACTTTGACAACTCCAAAATGAATGAAATTGTTTTGGCACAAGATGTTGACAAGTTATCTGACTCGAATTACAGTTTWAAATGCTATGATTCTTTTACCCAAAACTACAAAACAGAACTTGCAATTGACTGTTCCAAATAAGCATAAGAAATTTTATAAAGAGCAGAATTTACTGTAACTTAGAAACCACAGTATTGCTAATTTCTAAAATGCAAATMTTTTTGTACAACCTGCAAATGAAAAAAACATACAGTAAGTTAATTCGACAATATTTTTTTCAAAATTATTTCTAATTTTCCTCCCCAGCTTTCTCTAAACACAAAACTTCAGAAAATTCTTGAATCTCTCCCCTTTGCTACACACACAATTACGCATCCTAAGTAATTGTCGTGCTCCAGAAAATCAATATTTTTTCAACCTACTGCCTCAACAGGTCAAGGAGGCTATTGAGTGTCTTCTAACATACAAGAAAGTCAGCAAACCTTGGTTATTTCCGATGAGAAGAATGGAATATCTTCTCRGCACCCTCTGACATGACTGAATGCTCTACCAAATACATGTGAGCAGAAGATAGGAAGTAGAAGTTTCTCAGACACAAAGAATACAAAAGTCATTTAGGGCTGTATGAGTCATTATGGATCTGTAACTCCAAGCTCAGGTAAATTGGAATCCCCATTATGTTTTCTTGGTCTTACAAGATTACATCTAAGAATTTTGTGCTCCAATCAGCACGAAACCTGATCATTCAACAGCCTGCAGTGTGTTCATCCCTCCAAAACTTTGGTTCTGCTCTGAATTTTTTGATGGGGGCCGAAGCACAGCTGTAGCAAATAACATGCTCAGCCCTGTGGCAGAACCAAACTTTGAGCACAGGTTTCTCAAGCCTTAAACTTCATCTAGTACTAACCGGATCTAAGAAAAAGGCAGGCTTCTCACACCTCCAAATCTTAAAATGTTAGACATGCCATTATACCTGATTCAGCAGAGTTTTCCTTTTCTTAAAAAAAAAAAGAAATTAATAATAATTTTGGAAAGGAAGAAAAAGGAAGAAAATATGCTATATTTGCTACTAGTGTGTTAACAGCTTTTCCTGGCACATTTGGAGGACACCCAGATCAGACAATTATTTTAAGACTACCCTCAACAGAAGACACACTTTTGTCTCATTCACAGACATATTCACTCCTCTGCTGCACAGAAGTGCCCAGCTCCTGACATCRGCCCTGAGGGAGCCAACACGAAGGCATCTGCCCTTGGTATCTGTGAAAGCACAGTTCAACAACAGGAATGGGCACATAAAGTACACCCAAAAAGGGGAAGAAGAAAGCCAGCACATGAGATTAAAGACAAAAACAAAAGCAAAATTAAAACAAAACAAAATAGACCCACCTAATTCCCCAAATCGTCCTGTAAACATTTGTTCCAATTTGTTTTGTTTAGGTGTTGTAGGGTTTCTTCCTTGCTTGTTTTTGTGTTTGTTGTTGGGCGTTTTTTTATTGTTTTGGTTTGTTTTGTGCTGGTTTTGTGTTTGGGTTTTGCTTGTTTTTTCAATGAGATCTTTTAGTTAGGATTTCTGTACTGATAAATAAAAAATAGTTGCCCAGTCAGTTAAACAGACCAGGGCCTGGATCATTTCTGCACAGCAGAATGAGTAGGGATCTGAATTTTTTCCATCTTACACTTTAAAAATTCAAGTCCAGTAAAACCATGTGTATGAATTTTTAACTCCCTGTCTCAAGCCAAAGCTCTCTGTTTGTTATGTACTCTGAACTCTGACCAGCAATAAGGCAGAGCCTGTTAAAAAATACAAAACACAAATCAGCATTAACCCAACCCTGACAAATCCTGTAGTTACAGCACAGCTCCCAGACAAATGAATATTCTAGAAGTAAATACATTACATAATAAAAATGCACATACCAAATGGTGAAAGATTAATTTAGACCCCTTAATAAATTCATTCTTCCCCAATTTATGTCAATGATTTGCATATAATAAAATTGTCCTTGAGCAAATATCTGATAAAGTAATAAACCTGTCAACTGCATAAATTGACTGCTTGCTAAGGCTATCTGGCAGTTGGTTCTTACAGAGGCAGATGCTCTGCTATGACACAGTAGCTGCAGGAAACATTTGTCTGTTATGTGATAAGAGGGGAAAACAGAGTAAAGATTAGCTTGGATTTTACTCAAGCTCAATATTCACAGCAGAAGAAAGGAATATGCTCTTTAACCAAATCTGCATATGTTAAGGCCCCTGAATTAGACTACTTTTTAAACTGGCCTAAAAAGGCTAAAGATTTTTTTTTCTAAATATGAGAGGAATTAATAAATGAATATTTGCAACTAAACATTTGTTTTTTCAGAAAGCTTCATGTTGATTACATTACTTCATGAATAACCAGCAAGTAACAAAGAGCAGAAAAGAAATCTACACCAACAATATGTTAGACTAAAAAAATCTGAATCAAAGAAGTTAATGATCATAGGTCATTAAATACTTGTGTTTTCAGGACACCTGTTCTACAGATGATTAAACTGGCACATTTACCCCAAAACTCACGTTGAAACTCTGTTGGTTCAAGGTGTTCAGGAGCGCTTTCCCTCAGCCAATGGCACATGTACATGAAGGAYTTCTTGCTCAGAGGAAGGCCTTGAAAACAGCACAGCCCTTTCTAGTATTACATGAGACCTACTTCTTAAGGAAAAAATGGAAAAATACTGAGGAAACACAGGCATCAATTGCAAGCTACTGTTCCTGTCCCTTTCCTTCCCATCCTCTGTGACCACACAGAAGCTTGGAAGACTGCTCATAGAAAGATTATAAAGTATGAGCATTTGCTGGGTTAAATTATTCAGGCAAAAACGGTATTAATTTTGATATGTAGTTTCCAGTGATGATCTCCCTGAAATATGCTCCTTATAAATCATGTAGAGAGAAATTAATTTGAGGGATAACAAAAGTGCAGTGTTTTTGTCGTTGGATCAAATAAGAAGAGATGTAAAATTGTGGGTGTTCCTGCCTTCTTTTCTGCTCTCTCCTTTAAAATCAAAACAAATCACAAACACACACACACACGAACCCCTACTCTAACTTTGTCTTTAAGATACTGCTGAAATTCAGACAAAATTCCATAAAGCAGATGGATTTCTTGCAGTTAAATACAGAGCRCATTAAGAGAACGGCAGACCTTCGCTTTTCAGACTCCTGGGAAGTGAGACTTTTCAAGGAGTTTGAAGTGATAATTGCCACGCACGATGCCAGCTATTTATATGGCTGTGTCCAGTTGGAAAAGCCAATTTTCAGCATGTCTGCTCCTGATGTACTATGAGAAAATATGCCTCACAAGCAGAAAAATCAAAGCTGTACGAGAATCTGCTCCTGGGAGGAGTGAGAAGCGGGTGCTTACACATAAGGAGCTGTCAGAGTCAACCGAAAAAAGTCACCTTATCAGCAACAAAACGACAGAGTCAAAACTGATCCTGTCCCAGGTCTATTACAAGCCTCAGATTCTTCCACTCAAAGCTTAAGGCAGCATTTATAAATAAGTCCTCATATACAAAAAAAAGGGTAAACACAAAACCTAAAACAAAATATCAAGAAATAATTATTGCTGCTAGTTATCCACGTTGGCCTAATGGTTATAGCAAGATGTATAATATTTCCTATTACCTGTACTGTATAATATTTGCTTTATTGAAAGTTAAGCCCAAAGCAATCAGGTTTGTATGTGTTACTGTAATTTATCACTTCCGGTAATAATGAAAAAATTGCTCTCAGTTCTCCAGAGCTTCTCAACATCATTGGAGAGTTTAAACAGCCAGGTTTCAACACCTCCCTGAGAAACAACAAGATTGTTSGGATTGTCTCTTTTCTTCCAGTCATTTTGCCCTGAATGGGCAATGTATTCACAGCAGCTGTGCTAAAGTTCTTACCCCAAGCGACAGAAATCAAGGAACTTGGGGGAAGAAACAAGTGCCAAGCTCCAGTACCCCAGGGCACACATCAGTATTCTCTTTTCGCAGAGCACCAGCTCAGACATTGCCAGGAAACACAAAGGCTCAAGCAGGGCCCTGCAGAAGACACTGTCAGCATGTTTAGGCTTTATTTGGAAAATATCTTTCTTTGCATCAGGCTCTGTGATCACCCTTCACCAGCACTGGAAGAGTGAACTTCTATTCAATATTGTACATGCTGATTTTACTTTTTTTTAAAAAAATACTTAAAAGCACACAGTATGGACCTCAACTTCAGGCTATTTCAGCATCCCTATGCCATAATGGTTATGCATCTTTGGGGGTCTGGCCTTCATATTATTCTTATGCTAGTTGTAGAGACTGGATACCCCGTAGGAGACTGGTTACTGCTCCTTAATTCCTTGCCAGACCCAAGAGGCAAATTACAAGTCTGCCTCGATCTGCAACAGCTGTCTGCAGGGCCTCTGGAGTCAGGCAGAAAATAGAGACTGCAGAGCCTATTTCAATTTTCCTGCTTAACCCTTCTGTTTCCCACTATCCCCCGAGGGATCCTTGTGTCTCAAAAGTCAGCATAGCAACTGGGGTTTTTTGTTTGCTATGTTTTTTATTATTATTATTATTATTATTAATTTTCTTCCCAGTGCAGAATCCATATATGCTCAGCACATTCCTTCCCCGCAATTCCCACTATCCTCAGGCAGAGTTTCAGGTTGCAATTTAATTCTCTGTGCTGTCAGGGGAAGTGGGGTGACACCTGAAATTCCTAAAGTATGTTTGAACAAATTGGCACTCCAGTGAGCATAACTTACAYAGCAGCAACAAAGATTTAGCCAAATAAAAGGGAACCGGGCCATTTTAAAAATCGTGCTAATGAAGGTGCACCTAGGTGCAATTTATCTCATAAAAACAATATATGATATGGCTGAAGACTCCAGGGCATTTTTCAAAAAGAATGGCAGAGAGTRGTTTCTTATCCCCATCTAGTACAAGAAAGCAGAAATTTATTCAATTTGTGGAATTACATAGGTATGCGAAAAATTAGATCCCAGTCTATTTCCTGAGGTGCTTAAAACTCAACACTGAAAATCCTCCTAATGTGATTAAGCAGCTCCTATGTGAGCAATTCCCTGGGTGCTGCAGRAGCTGCAAGTGAGCAGCTTAAACCATGATTGGCTATGGGGTACATATGGGAGGAGGGACTCAGAAGTAGATATGAGGAAAATCAGAGGGATAGGTTGCAGTGGGGGATGCTCAAGAGGTACACCATTGTGCCTAGGCTATATTCATCTTTGTAATAAACTACTCAGAAAAAAAAAAGGATGACCGAGTTCTTGTTTAATAGAGATGTCACGCTTTCTGAGATCGGTCATGATGCTTAAGCTGGCAAAATTCTCTGGTACTGTGAAATATCTCTACCTCAAAACTTAAGAGTTCCACATATGTTTGCAATAATGTWATAGACAGCCACAAGTGATTAACTGTAAGTGATAAAAAATCCTATTCATCTGTATGAAAAAAACAACRAAGCAAACACATGAGCATTATAAGTCTCCTTTCACAAATCACCTTATTTAAGTGGTGTCATTCCATCTCTGAGAGTCAAAATTAAGCATCAGATTATGAAGTAGGAGCTTCTTTATAAAATGCGAAGAATTCTGATTTAGCTTTTGCTCAGTCTTTGCCTTTTCCCACTTATTCTTCTCTCCTCTGACATACAATGGTCAGACACCCTCATCAACAGRGAAATCCTTGCATGTCATATCTCCCTGGGCTCCTAGAACACACTGGAGCAGGGCAAAGGGCCTGGGGCAGCACTCTCCATGTGTCTTCCATGTCTCTGATGTTTGGCAGGGGATTTTCTTTCTGCTGGGTTCTAACATCCTCAAGCTCTCTGTCATGAAAAGTATAAGTTCACTGGTAAGTAATTACAGTGTGTAGAACTGTAACTCCCTTCTCTTTCAGGAGAGATTTTAGGCTAAGCAACCATGTACTTAATCTTCAATGAACTTAAAGGGAAGAGCTGTTCTTCACAGGTTATTCCACGGGCTTGGAGCTCAAAAGGGTCAAGTCCTGATCTTTAAATCCCTGGTCCACCTGATCACAATGTCTCCTGACTACATTGAAAGAACTTATACAAATCAGGTTAAGTGAAGTGTTCATGGCAAGTGCCAGTCCACACAACATATTGAGAAGTCCAGAGAGGCAAAAGCATTAACAGMATTATGGGAATGTTCTATACACACAACAATATGTGACTTTTTAATAGAAACCATTCAAATTTTTGGTTGTGAAGGTGTAATGGAGTGGAGATGTTCATAAGGCATATAGAATTAGAAGCATAAAGCACAAGTCACTCAGACATTTAACAATTATGGTTTCTTTTGCTAAAGGCATGAATTACAATTCCAGTTTCACGGTGCTCAGTGAAAATTTTGCACTGATTAYAGAGGCCCAGTTTATACATTCTCAGAAGGAAACAAAAGGCAGAATG
Source organism: Amblyornis subalaris (assembly GCA_018881555.1). Lineage (NCBI taxonomy): Eukaryota > Metazoa > Chordata > Aves > Passeriformes > Ptilonorhynchidae > Amblyornis > Amblyornis subalaris. Next base: position 6,465,212 of record JACAXG010000034.1, read on the forward strand.
AATCCTTCCTTCCTGTCCACAGACCCTGAGCTACAGCTGCTATGTTTGAGGAATGAAAGGAAGAAAGGTGTGTGGCTTACAAACTGCATAAATTYCAGCTCCTTAGAAGGCAAACCTTACTGCACTGGGACAGTGAAAAGGTTTCAGTATCACAGGKTTTGTAACCCCAAAGTGAGAACAAGCATACACATTGCTAAACACTYACTGATCTCCCACTGTCTCTTTCATGTGCTTGGGAACAATGTACTCCAACCTCTGGCACTGCAGCAATGCTTCTCCACAGGATCTCTGGAGAAACAAGCAGAAGTCACACGTTCTACCACTGAGATAATAGCACTTGATTTGYTTCCATGTTTCAATTGTTCTCTGAACCACGAGCATCACTCATCATATCAAGCAGGTCTCAAAAACCAGTACAGCTTAATCAGACAGTCTAAATGGTACTTCAGTCCAATGTTATGCTGCCCTATGTAYGAGCTGGCCCTGCACAAGCCCTTCTTGGCCCCGTACACAGCCCCCTGCRTTAGACCTTTCCTTTAAGAGGGCTTGGCCCAGGTAGGAGGTTTGAGCTGAGTATTCCAGCAGCTGGTGGCTGTTTACTGCTTTCAGAAAGATTTACTGTATGAGAGTTGAGAGAAAAAAGAAACCTAACCCAAAACAATTATGACAAAAAAAACCCAAACCCATCCACAATCAGAAAATCCTCCAACTTTTCGTGCCTGGCAGACTGCTGGCAAAGGCCAGTCTGTCCTGCTGCTGCCCTCCCTCAGACACTCTCCACCAGCCACCGTGACTGACAGGGTTGGGATGTTCTGTCGGACCCAGCTCGGCTGCTGCTGTGCTGGGATGGAAACACAGTGAGTTAGCAAGGCTTTATGGCTGAGCAGTAACAAACAAAGCACGTGGAAGAGACCCTCAGCTGGATGCAAAGCGAAGCTGCAGTGCTTTACACCAGTCGAGTCTCACTCTCTCACATTAATGGCTCTTAATCTGTTCATCAAAATAGAGAGCTTAATGTAAAAGTAGGGTTCATCAATAGAAAAGAGCAGCTTTGGGAACAATGACCACTTCTTCTTAATCAATATTCTAGATCTTCTATCAGCTCTCACAAAGAATCAGTATTACATTTCTTTGTTTTTATAACCCCTCAAGTAACCTGAGATACAATTCTTAAAAACGTTGGAATGAAGTAAGGATGGAATTGTGCCTCACACTGCAGTCCAGCATCCCACAGATCTACAGTATGCATTTCTTATTATGGATAGAATGATTTTTAATAACGTGGGTAATCACTGTTTTAATGCTTATTCTACCATCTATACATATACATAATGATGTCAGTGGTAAATAATGGTAAAATGAATATTGCRTCAATACGTTTCCTCATCCGCTATTTCAAGGATGAACGAATTAATAGTCGGGGGGGTTCTGTAAAGGAAATAGGATATATGGGGAATACATTCTCCCATAACCTCTCTGACTCAGAATTTAATACACAGATGTAAACACACCTGGTTTCTGCTGGGAATAAAACCACGACCATCTCCCGAGGAAGGCATGGGGCCAGGGCCAAGAAAGGTCTGCACTGCCTACAATTTAGGCATTGAAAAGTCTGTACTTAAGGAAGTTGGCCCCAAAGTGAAATCCAAAACCATAAGAGACTTCTAGGCTTTCTACACATTTGGTGAAGCACCTAAATCTCCTGTTACTGGTGCTGGTTAGAGCTATCCAGCATGAAATGCTGAGCACAGACATACCTCTGGATTCCAGACCATGATATCAGGACTATTTCCCATTTTTCTCTGAGAACTGTCTAATGTAAAATACAGAAATCAGTCCTGCTGTCAGGGCTTGCCAGCAAAGACTTGCTGCTTTCACTTGGGTACTTTAAACTCAAAGACATCCCTGCTGGTTGTTCCCCTTTTAAATATTGCATTGCTTGTTGCATAGTGACCTAGATTCAACAAGATAGAAGCAGAATTGTTTTGGATGCCAAAAGTGCTTTAAAAGAATGCCCTACTTGGACCCAAATAGCTGTTAAGTCTACGTCAGGGCTCTCCCCTGAGACCTAACAGTGTGAATTTAAATGTCTCCAGCCTGAGGGCAACAGTGAACTGTACTGTTCAGCTTCTTGGGCAACCCATTTTAGCTACCAGATGATGCTTWCGAGAAGGCTAATGCTTTCTCTCCAATTTAAAGAAAGACACTACAACTGCTGGGTGAGATGTACATTTCTGTCAGTGGCTCTGCTGGGCTCAGAACCTCCTGTGAAATCAGACCTTTCACTAGAAAGAGGGTGGAGTCCAAGCAGGAGACACATATTTGGTCTGAGGCAGTTTTGGGCACATGAACATGGACATCTGGTAATTTTCATACCAAATGAGGCACACRGGATAGGAGGCACAGGGGAGAGCTGTCTTCTGAATAGTGATGTTTCGGCTTCCAGTTTTGGTCATGGGCACCTGAAACCTGAATAAAAGCCATGGTTTAAACACAATGGAAGAGAGTGGAGTGGGGTGTGGTTTGGTTGTCATTTCCCCCCCTGCTTTTTAATATGCAGTTCTTGTCATATTAATAATAATTAATACTGAAACTAGATTTCCTCCTCTGCAGCTGTTTGCAGGCAGAGCCCATTGTCAGTGTCTTAGTGAGGAGCTCATCTCTTAGAATTCTCTCTTCATCTCTCTGAAAGCTTTGATTAGAGATTTTATTGTTTGAGAAAAAAATCAGCTGCCAATCTTCCAGATCAACTGCTCTATTTTATGTTCATCATCCAGCCTTATTTAACGTCATGTGTGAGCTTGATATGTACAAATGTGAGGCCCTTCACATTTTAAAGGTTAGGTGTAGATCTATGCAAACAAAGAAAAAATCCACAATATGTCTACCTGCTTCTCACTCAATCAATAGTTATGAGAGAATCCTGCCCAGCCAAGAGCACAGAACAGATGCARGGCAAACATTATTGACCTGATGGATTTTATTATAGGATTGTGACCCAAAATTTGCTCATTATTCTGAGAACCTGATAGGATTGTGCTATTTGCCTAATTGTTTCACTGAAATACACGGTTTTACAAAGTAAACTGGAATGAGAAATAGCATTAACAACGGGTCCCTCAATTTTTTTATTTATGGCATCAGAAGGAGCTATAATATGAAACCCTGAACCAAAAGAAAAGAATGTCAAACATGTATCCAAAAATTATTTAGGATTTTGGTCTCTGTATTGCAAGAAGGTAAATACAGAGCACCTTGATAACCACAGCCTTCTCAGATATCAAGATTCATATAGCCTAAACTACAACATTCCCCTTCAAGRATATATGTTTTGATCCATTTTTCCATTACAATGACTGCGATTCTGCTCTTTCAGATCTCTTCAGATCTTAATACTGGACTGGAATATTTGGTAAAAAAAAAAATCCTCAAGCAGCTATCAAATGCATTGTTCTTACTGCTTTCTCAGAAGTAATGCATGACTTTGGTATCTTTCAAATTAATACCACCAACGTTGTAAATATAAGCTTTTGCAAAAACACCAAGAGATTATGGCTTATAATAACAAATATTCAAGAAATTCAAAGACCAGTGTCAGGTGTAACAAAACTGCCCTGATCAGACATAGATGGTATCTGCCAGTTTAACACCAGGTACTTACAGCTGTACTGTATAGAGAGAACTCTAGTGAGTTCTATCACACCTAAAATTCAGTATTGTAAATATTACAATTCCAATTGTTATATCTAGTGGTGGCCTTTGACCAAAATCACCTTTATATTTGGAACATAAGACAGAGCTGACAATGCTTGTTCTAATGCGTCAGCTTCGCCACCCTTCAAATTTCTGCATTCAGGGAAAGAGCCTCGAGACATTGGGTGCTTATGGATATCAAAGGGTGAAACCCTCTCACAATCTCTCCAGCCCCACACAACTCTGTATTTCCTCACCTTTGTAAGGGTAACAATGTCTAACAGAGYGCAGTTTGTGGGGCAGAGCTCACACAGAACGACTGAGCAACTTCAACATGGACATCAGTGAGACACAGTGCCTAAGGAACCTCCGCAGTGCAAGATTTATCCAAGCCATTTTTTAGGGCTATTCATGAGGGTACTTTGTGCAGAGACATACCTAGATTATTACCTCCACAGTGTCTGATAAAAAGACATAGCAATTAATCTGCAATGGAATACATCCCATGTTTTAAAACTCAGCAGCCTGTGGTTGCCATAGTTACTAAACATACTATAAACATTGTTTGTTATTTGCAATATGTTGCCCTTTAGGAGAAACAGAGCAATAAACGTAGCACAGCCACATAGAAGACCCACACCATGTTTGCAGTTGGAAGTGATAACTTGTGTTGGCAACTTGCCCTGCCACCTTGCCTTTCCAGATGAGAGGATGGTGCTCCTTGCCGTGGAAGCAGTGCTCAAACACTTCAGGAGAAAGAGGCAAGCAGGCCCACACGTGTCAAGTGGTATTGTGATATCAAGTAGGGAGTGTCCAAAAAAAAATTATCAGGGCAGGACTAAATTAGTAAAGCAGCACTACGTAAGTAAAATAATCAAATGGTTATAAAACACTCAAATGTTCCCTGTTCTTCCTCACTGCATGCCTGTGCATCTCTCTGTATTAGAGAGATCTGTGCAGTAGCTGGTACTCACCCACCAAAGTGACTTGGCATCCTGATGGAACAGATGAGCCACTCTATTCTCCACTCTGACAAATTGCAACTGAGGGCAGCTCTACCAGTGTGGTAAACGTGAAAGACACATTCACAGCTGAAGACTGCACAGATTGCAGCCAGCATTTTGAGCTTGCAACCATCAGCATGTGAAAGCTTCATTTGATAGTAGCTAGAAATGGATTTGTCAGGGTTCTTTCTCATTCTTTCAAAATCCTAATTCTTGTCTCTCTCCCAGTCAGAGCCTACATAATTCTTGACCAGTTCCACCACATTACATTTTTCCATGTTGATGATCATGCAATCTGATGTGCTCAGCCTTTGAAATCTTTTTGCCTGATGATACAAGCCACAATTGGACTGACTCAGACTGTTGGAAACCAGAGGAATTCACTGAGCTGGCAGATAGAAGAAAGGCAAAACGTCAGTTCATTTGCAAACCACAGTTAGAAATCAGTGCCTCAATAGATAAAAAACCTAAATACCACAAATCCGACTTTAGTCAAACTTCTTGCATAATACTGTTCATTCCTATTCACCTCTTTACTGGTACAATGGTTACAGCAGAGTTGACTCCTTACCAGGTATAGGATGATCCCCACAGAAGAGGTGTTATGAATAGTCCAGCTATGATTAATGATTCAGAGCCTGACCCTGAACAGAAATCAAAGAACAGCTAAAAAGGCAAAAAGGATAGAGAGTTTCAATTGGTTTCATCCTTCCTAAACTTGCTTCTTGACAAAGTCATCATTCAGCAGAGAATCATCCTTGATAGCCCTTTCAGTACTCAAAAGGCACTTATAAAATATGGGGACAGACTTATTTTCACAGTTGTGATTATGAGGGGCAGTGGTTTTAAATAAAAGAGGGTATATTCAGACTAGATGTAAGGAATAAGTTTTTTACAATCAGGGTGATGAAACACTGGCACAGGTGGTCCAGAGAGGTGGTGGATGCCCCATCCTGGACACATTCAAGGCCTGATTGGATGGGGTTCTGAGCAGCCTGATCTAGCGGAGAATGTCCCTGCTCAATACAGGGGCGTAACAGCAGATGACCTGTAAAGGCCCTTCCCATCCAAACCATTCTATGATTCAAGACATTTTCTGGAAGTATATTTTATTTTAAATAGAATTTATAACTACTCAGATATACTGTTCACTTTTGGCCTTGTGGAAACCTGTGAAAAAAGCACCTTGGGCAACGCTGACATATTTCAGACTCCCAGCACAGCCAGCCTGCTCCAGGGCCCTCAGCCAAGAAAACACAGAGAAGCCAGGCTTATACTGCCAAGATGTGTCCAGGGCAATATTTCTTGCCAAAGGCCAGTCACTTGGTGCATCAGGGCCAGTGCCTATTATGTGGCATTAGACCAATCCATTAAGACCAAAAATTAGAGGAGCGTTTCTCTTCTGGGGGAGCATACTGCTGAAACTACCTTTGATGGGAGAAAAATCACACGAAAATCTCTGTGGTTTTCTTTCCAAAATTCTTTTTAGGTAGAGCTTTCTAAATGGCTGAGTGGGGACTATACAGARTTGTTATGTGTCCTAAAAGGAAAAGAACAGGACTTAGTGAATTACTTGCAAAAGTACACCTTGTGTTCCRTTTTCACTCATGTATTTCTCTGTCCATTTGTCTGCTTGGTGCCTTCCTATTCCTAGAATTAGTTCTCTGGGCCGAGGAGAGTCCCTTGGAACCCAAGGGTTGTTTAGGTACAACAGGGTCCAAGATTTCTGAGTGAGCTCACTTGATACTGCTGCTACGCAAGGACACCAAAATGAACACAACATGCTTTTAAACATCATTCCTGCCACTCCAGTGCTGGCCTGGGCATTTCTCGTTTCAGAGGGGGGAATGTGACTGTGTGACAAATGAAATACAGAAGTACAGAGAAAACTCAGAGAAGTTTTGACACATTTCAATGGAAAAAAACCCCAACCCCACTTTTTTCTAGATAGCAGTAAACTCTTCTATTTTTACACATTTTTTATGCATGATCTTAACCAGTATTTGACCAGCCCTACTCATAAATAAATACTTGTCTTTTGAAGAGGGAAAAATAACGAGCACGGATATGTCATTGTATCTGTAATTTCTGACTACACAATCTGCATAAACCAAGCACAGAGCAGACCAACTCAGTCCTGGCACAGATGAAATCAAACCATTATTTGTGCAAAAGACTAGAGTTTCAAAGCTGAAATCCAGAGTCATCAGAGCACATTGCAGTCCCCTGGCATTTGAAACTATACTATTGTTTTGAATATTCCAAGTGCCATGTTTCGATGAGACACAAATGTAACATCTCATAAAGAGCTGAGGGTAAAGAGCCACTATATTACTAAGGAATAAAGATATTAACTCTGGTGTCTAGGCCAGACTGCAATRTGGATACTAACTCTTCTCCCTGTGAAAATATCCCAGAAATTTCAGGTGCAAAGTCTTACTTTCTAAGTTGCTAGGGATAGATCATCCCTGACGGTATCAGTTTTCTGATACGTAAATGAAAGGACTGCCTACCAGGGGATTCCAACGGATTTCAAATAAAGCTCGTTGTAGTTCAGATTACCTACCATAAACTTTAGAAGTCAAAAAGAACTTTTTGATAAGGTATGAGAAATTAAACAGCAGCCAAATAAACCTCTGAAGCATAACAACATATTTCTTTTGGGGTTTTTTCCCGTATCCAMGTGAAAAAGAAGTGAAACAACCATAAATAAACAAATAAACCAGTAATGCAAACAGTCTCCTGACTGCTTTCTGAAGTTTATATAACCTGAGATTTCTGAGCGTAAACTACATTGGATTTATTTGACAATAATCCAACTGCAAGGTGGGGGAATAGGGGAGAAATAGTATTTTAAAGCTTCAAACAATAAGATTAAACATTCAAGTTAAAAACATGTTGTTGCCCTGGATTTGAAGTGTAAATAACCAAAATCAGTAGCAGCTACCAACAAAATTTTGTGAAAAGTTCTAAACAAGAGTTTGGTCAAGGGCAATKCTTTCAAGTCAACCACACACATTTTTGAAATTATCAGCTCTTCATACTTTTTTAATTATTATTTGACTAGTCAGCCTAAAATATGTCAAAATCTGCCTTTGTTTCTGACAGTGCTGTGCTAATTTAACTCCAGACTTTCACTAATTTAACCCAGTGCCTGACAAGGTTCTTTGCATGGAATATGAAAGGAAGGGATTGAAGTGGGAATAGAGTCAATTTCGGTCACCGGCTCCTGAGGAGAGGGAATAATAGAAGCTGAAAGATCAATTAAATTATTTCTTGAATGACTGTTTAAAAATATTTCACCTCTAGAGAAGAACAGCTTCAAAAATTGGTGTGGGATATGGAGCTTTTTGTTGCTTGATTATTGGTTAGAATCCCAAGCAGGTCAACAGTGAATTCCAGTCACCTGCACTCAGCTCTGCAAGAATGTGGAATRAGCAGGTGATCTGGGCAGCTCCCACAAGACACATCCATTTCCAAAAACACAAGGTGAAATGAATGTACTGTCATCCTTCTGGTAACAGTGCTAAGGGATTGTGGACACCGAATAGTGCTCCATCAAAATCACAATATGGAAATAACACCAGTTTTATTCTCYAATTCTGCCAGTATGGTACCTTTTCAAAAACACTTTAGGGTGCAAATCTCCAAAGAAATTATAAAGGCATCAAAATCTCTAGAAGATCCAATAAATGATTATTTGACTATGTTACATCAAACATAAAAAATCTCCTGTTTCCCTAAGACACTTTCRGTTATTTGTCTCAAACGAGGATGTTTTGAAGGCAAGAACTCCTGCACAGAGAATCTCTTTATCTGTCACAAGTTTCATGTGTCAGCATGTTACAATGAAGAAACAAGGTTCTTTTTCATGCAATAGTCTAATGTCAGTCATTTGAAATAGGGTTATGTCCCTTGACATTTATTAATTACACTGAAAATTCCCTTGACTATTTGAACACACCACAATCACTGTTTCCTATGACATTCAGATAATTGAGGCTGCACTGTATTTTATATTGGAAAAATTGGAATTTTTTTTTTTTTACTACCTAAAAACTGCTTCTCTCTTGCAAAATAGTTACCTTAGGCCATATTATACTGTTCCAGGGCAGAATTAATCTAAGATTTTGATAAATACACTATCAGGCAAAGAACAATGAGACTAGAGAAAGGCAGAGAAAACCCTTAGGAAAAATGTGTTCTCTAGGATGCTAGTGCAGCACCGCAAAACATTACCTGGATTAGCTGAGGTATCTCCATCCTTGGAAGCCATCCAGACTYGGGTAGGAAAAGCTATAACTGACCTCATCTAGTGTTGGAGACTGTCTTGCTTTGAGGGGGAGGAGGGACCACATGACCACTCCCAAGGTCTCTTATGGATGATTTTTCAGTCCTTTCCTTCACTGAGCTATTGCTGTGATTGTTTTGATTGAATTAGTGCACAGAGACTCCAATTCAAGGGATCACCTCAGACCAGGCAAGGGCACATGGACATTAACAGAATGGATTAAAACACTTGCTGAGGTGATCTCCTGAGATAGAGCCCTGTTCCCAGACAGAAATTGCTTTGCTATCACTTGTGCATAAAAAAACCCCAAAAAATCAAAAACCAGAAGGGTGAATGTCAGAGACCAAATATTGAAATAGAATGTTACAACCTAAAATAGAGTGAAAACAGGATTAAAGGTTATAATGACCTCCATAAAAAGCACTAATTAAGGGGCTGAGAGGTGAAGACAGACAGACAGCAGACAGGATGGGATACCAGCTCTGCGCACCACAAGTGAACTACAGATACTGAAGGAGAGTGAGACAAACATGCACGAGAGGATATAGAAGTAAACTCCATCAACAGTTATCCTCACTAGAGGCAAAAAGAAATTCTAGAAAAGTTTATGAAGGATCTGTTTGAACTACAATTGTAGGCAGCAGCAGCAAGTTCACAAAGGAGAATTTTTTCCACTGCTGTGGCTACGCTGGCAGAAGTGTCCTACCTAAGTTTAATACTAATCCAGATGTTTGCACAAAGCTGCTGTATAAACAAACAAAAACAACAAAACCACCCCAAACTAACAGACAAAATACCTCAACAAAACCAACAAAGCCTCAGAGAGTTGTAAACAGCAAGTGAACTGAAGCTGCCATTCACTTCTTGTCTGCACATTAAATAAAGCACAAAAGGACAAAAGAAAAGACAAAAAAGGGGAATGCTGCTTCATTTATGATTAAAATAGCCCATCTTCCATTTCTATCAGAAAGGCTCTAAGGGGAAAATTCTAGTCTGTCACTTTTCTACCCATGGGTGGCTACCTCCCTTCTGGGAGRCAAATCCAGGTGCAAACATTTTAGCTCTCATCTCATTCCCTATTACTCTCAGCTGTACAGATAATACCCAGTTTTTGCCTACCAGGAGCTCTGTTACTAGAATGCTGAGGAGGCTTCTGCTTCTTTTTCCTGAGTGAGGCCTTGTCCTGGCAATACTCCACTGCCAGATTTCAGCCTCCATATACTCCTGCCCTGTCACTGCAGGGAGAGAAACTTAACTCCGATTTCTGTGAACCAAGTCCAGATTTACAGCTACACGTTTGTGGCTGGGAAGCAAAGCCTTGGTTCTCTTTCAAAGCTTCTGTGCAGGCCATACTGGAAGCTGCACAGTGCATTGTTTCCAAGTTCTCGTCTTTACTTGCCAGTCACAGAGCAACCCTGTTCAATCTTTTGAGGATGATATGCAGAGAATAAAATATAAAGAGCAGAGAACTCTCTTAGGATATAGAGTCATAAAATGRCTGCTGTTCTCTGTCTTCCAAAGCAGACTTCAGCCAGGTGACTTCAAATTTTTATGTTTTAGTCAGGAGAAAACTGTTCAGTGTATAGCATTAAGTATCACCAAGTTACCRGGTGTGGCTCAGGGAGCACAGCAATGATGTTCTTGTGTTGGACTCTTTTCTCCAGCATTGTCCCAAGTTCCTTGGATGCATGCCCACTGTTTTGTGTTCCTCTTATTCTATAGGCATAATACTGGATATTAAAAAAAAAAAAATACAGAAAAGCTGCTAAAATAATTACTGATCCACTGAAACTACCCAAGGATCATTTTTGGATGGAAAAATATAGACATTCCAAGTCCCAAGCCTGCTTTGACCCTTGCTTGATTGAAAGTAACATCTGTTTTCCAGGTTTCCAGCTGTGCTTGGCTAGCCAGAAGTAGCCAATTGCAGACATGTGTGACATTTCCTCAGCACATTATGTTGACATCACTGACATGCACCTTGTTAGAACAATGAACAGCAAAACTTCTCAACACCTTTTAAGTCTCAAGTACCTCCATCCCAGGAAATTTTAACTTTTTTTTTTTCCTTTCTTTTTGTCTCACTCCCTTTGGGGATGTTCTGAGCTCCTAAAATACAATCCTTTACTACTCCCTATTTGAGAACTGTAGATGCAGAGACTGACATTTAATAAAGCTGGCATAAATTAACCCATACATGCCATAAGAACAAAGGAAGCCCCACATGAATGGACTTAGTRAGAACTATGCAAAATCAAACCACTGCAACCAGATATTGCTTTATTTTTCCTTTTTTAAACTGAGAAAGTATAACAGGAAGACAGGAGGACACAAGATAAAATGTTCATTCTGTAGCTGCAGAGAAACTACACCAAAAAAGAAGAGGGTTTAGTATTTCAAACCTGCACTTCTGTCAAATTTGAAATTAGATAGGGAAAATAAAGATTGAAATATCAATAAAATCCAGTCAGTTCTGAGGCCCTTAATAACAAGTAATTTTGAGATCAATACAGTACTTTGTTTAACAGGCTGCTGAAACAGAGGTGCCTGAATAGAACAAATGTGTAAACAGCAACCTTTTCAGGAGAAGCCATTTGATAGCCCCATCTGGGACATGAGATACTATCGGGCAAGTCACAGAATGTGTGGTGACAGTAACTTAATTCAGTAGTGAAAGAAAAATAAATGTACGAATACTTTAATATTAATGCCAGATGAGACCAATTCACCTTACTCTGTCTCTCCATAGCTGCAGCTCTTGAGAAGGCAGGAGGAGGTAGCAGCCTAGATCCCAGGATACAAGATACTGGTAGCCTGGATACTACTCCTCCTCCTCCTAGATACTCAGATTTATCACCAAGAATACACTTCTGATTTACCTTCCCCTGGAGTCTGTAGTGTCACGTCAGTTTATGCTGCCTGAAATTCACTGTCAGACACAAAGCCCACTTTAGTTCTGCACCAGGAATTGTTCCACTCTTTATCCTGGAATACCAATTTCTGCCACTGTTTATCCTCTATTTTTGGTGGTGAATCTGGTGGCTCTTTTCCCTGTTTTAGTCCTGTRTACCTCAACAGTCTGGCTCCCTGGCTAACGTTATCCTGAACAACCAGCTCCTTACAGCCTATGGAAACTGAAAGACAAAACAGTGAAYTGCACGAGCAACTTTCTCACGTGGCCAGGCCAAGAGAGAATAGATGTGCATTGTGCCTGGAATTACATACCTATATGGCAAACACATTGGCAGAATTTGAAGACTTTCCCTTTTCTTGACAGTGCAACCAAGGAGGAAAATTGCCAATACAGGCAACTGATTTCTGCTTATTTAGACAATATGTATTCCACTTTGTTTAATTAGTGACTGACTGATGTGGATACTTCTTTCAAGCCTTCATTGCTACTCAAGCACAAGAGAATATGTAAAATAGAACTGGATACGAATTATTCTTGTAACTGTACTATATTCAGAACTAGTTGGGTCAGTTAAAGACAACCTCACAGTTAGGAAGCAGACAAAGGAAGACTTAGGCCAAGTAGAGTTTCTTCTAAAAGTTTAGGCCTGGAATTAAATCAGTATTCTAAACACTGTTGACACATGGAGCCTCACTAGATTCCATTTTAATTACTGTAGTGATAAAGCAAAAAAAGATTAAATTTTCTTATAATTCTCAAAAATAAACACATTCAGGTATGTAGCATTTCCAAGTTTTGGATATCTATAGAGTTCAAGCTACAGGAAATATACCAGGTTTCAAAAAGACACAAAAAACCCCCTTCAAAAAAAAACCAAAAAACCCCTCAAACCTGTCTTTGCTTGTATTACATACATCACCTTTGATTACTCAACTTAAAAGAATGTTTTAAATTGACCTTCCATTTGATCAATAATTCTGCTTACTTACTTTTCCCATTTGCATCAGAAGTGAAAATAAACTAGCCATTTATACATTGGTTTAGACTTTTGAATGAGTTTCATTTTCTGGTTCTAATACAGTGTTTGACTTACATGCACCACATGGGAATGCTTGTTTAAAAATTCATTTCAATTGGAAATTTTATATTCTGGCAGTTGTACAGGAAAATCTGTATTGGTCTTCAATTAAACAAAGGTACAAGTCTAGCATGATACTGTCCATTTAAATTCCACTTTCTGAACTTTGTCCTATTGTTTATAAAGCATGATGCAGTTAATGAGCAGGAGAACCAGCTCAATTTGTCTTCATTACTGAGCACATGAGCAGTGCACCCAATGGACATCACCCAGTGCACTGGGGGGGTGGAACAATCATCCAACATTTGTGTGCTCATCAGCATTCAGAAAACCCTGCACTTTTCATAAGTGGAGCTGGCTCGTGTCACGAAACTTCCCCTTTCTGCAATGATGTTCAAACATAAACAAACCAACCTGGGGGATAAAGGAAGAGGATATGATTAAGGATATTTGTGACCAAGTCAGCAACTCCTTAATTGACCCTTAGGATGAATCACTCATGTCTTTTAATTATTTATTTGCTTGTGTGAGAGACAATGCTGTGCAGTGTTCAAATACGTTATTGAGGTATGCTCTAGTTAGAGGCGAGATTTACATTTGACTCTGAAAGAGCAGTTTGTTCAATAACATTTTCTCTCTGACACTAGAGTAATGCACAGGGACTTTAGTCTTGAAACAGTGCCACAAAGATAGACACCATGTTACTTCGAAATAAAAGTAAGAAAAAAGCTGATACCCTGTGCTAAGGAGCAGTAAGTGAGCACTGCTGACAGAAAAAGCAATGAACAATCCAAGGGATGATAATAATTGCAACAGGCAGTGATCTTAACATGCTAGCCCTCCAACCATTGCCAAGTTATTTATGAGCATCAATTTATTTACAGGCAGCTCTGGGAGAGGCAGCCTAGGGTAAAGCTGTTAAGTTTTGAGAACAGTACATAGGTGACAAAGCCTTGCAGGATGCAGGCAGAAGGTTACATTATCAGAATCTGAAATATGACCAAACCTTACTCACGTTTAGTATAAAACAGTGAGGCTATGGATTTGGGCATGATATTCAACTGCAGCAAGATTTAAAGTTGAGCAAATACTGTGGGATCTTTCTCACAAGTGTGCCCACAAGGTTTTCCCAGTAATACATTCCCCGGAAGGCCAGTATTTCTACTGCAGTTATTAAAAAATGAACAAAAACCCCCAAAGCAATGGACTGAAGCAAGTGTCACAAACACAGGTGTAAACAGAACCCACACATCAAAGTTGTGATCTGGAGTCTCTATAGATCACTCTGATGTCACACAGACACATCTGTACTAATAGTAGAATAGTCACTCCACAGCTCTTACTCAGCAAATTGAATTTCCAGGGTTAAAAGCACGAGACAAAGTTATTGTTTGCTGCCCCTGACTGTAACAGGCCCTTACATCCTGGTGAAGATGCGCAGGAAAGACCTTCCAAAACACATTGGTCAGATGTTGTCACCATTTGAGTAGGAACCAGAACCAGCACCACACAGTTCCGCTGAACAATAATTACCCCCCAAACTGTTCAAATTATGACTATGAAGTATCCAGATAAAACTGTGCTCAGTCAGTGTAAGGAATTGGAGAGATTATTGAAATATTTGCAGTCTGAACACAGTTCAGGTTAAAGGAACAAGGATAAAAATCACTGAGCTATCTGCTGAGTAATAACATGGTTGAAGGCTTGCATCTATTTTGTGAGGTGAGAAACAAACACCATTTGCCAGTCAAAGCTTGGCAGCATTTGTTGGATTAACCACTTTCCCTCAAAATGCTTCATATTTTCTGCCTCACATCAACCATTTCGCTGTTGTTCTGACACCTTTGCACACTGGGTCATGGAACAGGTATTTTTGCAGGCTGCACATCAATTTCAGTTCTTAATGCATTATCTGAACAAATTACTTGCATCTAAGAGCTGAAAGTGCTCAAAACAGGTGTCAAAGTTGTAGTGGAAATGCTATAACACATTTGAACAAATCAAAGGACTATGTGATCTAATTACATTAATCCAGACACTGAAAATTTATTAAAACAATTTAACAGGTGACTATAGTTTTCAGACAGGACTGCTGTCTAAAAATAAATCCACAGGGTAGAATTTATTAGAAAAATGTTTACCAGAGACAGATCTTTCCATAAAGTCCTTTTAAAAATCACAGCCTAAGCACAGAATTTTCATCACTTGTATGTATTGCAGTTCATTCGGCCAAGTGTAAAGTCAATGAAATTATACTGTATTAAAACTGTGGGAACAGAAATGATCCCACAATAGCCCAYTAACGTTGATGTTCTACTGGAAAATTGGAATCAGGAAACATTTCCCCAAAACAGCAAGTTGGCACTGCACAGTTAAGACTTTGACAACTGCCCAGGAGACAAACCCTTCAGTTCCAAATTTCCCAGTTTCAAATATGCTTAAAGGGAATTCTATCTTCCACTAATCTATTCAGTACAAATTGTGCAGCAATTTGCAGAGTCTACAGCCATCTGGAGACAAGTGGGTTCTCTTGAGCCACCAATTCTCTCCAATTATTGAGCCATCACTCTTAAGAATGACACCTTCAGTCCATAATCACTTCTCTCCCGATACATGCCTGTGCAAATCCCAATATTCTGAAGCATCCAAGTCAAACAGGCAAAAAGGAATAGCGTGTCCAGAAACCCACACCCTTTGGTACTCTACGAAATGAGACACAACTTGTTCGCCATGACCACATAAATACAGGTGGTTTGTTATCTAAACTACTTGGCAATCCACAAATCTTTAACATCTTTTTGTCATATGAAGCCATTGTTCAAAAAATACTATTACGATTTATTTGTGCATGAAAAGAAAGGAATAACTTCCTGTGGCAAGGCAAAGCCATAGCCCATGTTCACATATTTTTTTAGCCAGAACTAGTCCCCTAAAGACCAAGTKTCAAAGTAGAAGGTTTGTTTTCTGTAATCAGCCCATCCAGGGGAKGGAAAAGAAGAAAATTAAGRAAAAAAACCCAACAAAACAAACCCTTCCTGTTCATTGAGTACAAATTCTTGTCAAATAAAAATATCAGAGTCACTGCTACTTCCCAGGTAATTATTTACAGAGGATGCTCATCAAAGACTTCTAAACTCAAACTCAGTAGATAAAGGAAGAGAATAAGTTAGTTTGATTCAGCCTTGCAAACATCCTGCACTGGACTAAAGTTCCATTAACTGGTTTGGGTAAAAGGTAGCTCCTTGACATTTTCTAAAATGTTCTTATCACAGAACAAACACAAATTTAATGTTCCTCAATAAGATGCATTTTTCTGATATTTCCATATCAGGGTTTACATATACCCAAATTGTTCTGCTGTCAATCTCTAGAATAGAGTCCCGGCCTCAGCCATTACTGCTAATGGGGGTTTGGCCATTCATGGGATTATCCCTAACATGCCTCACTATTATAGTTGCATACACTCTCTGGACAAAATTTCTGTCAGAGTTGCGCTCACTGAGCTGATAAAAACAGGAGCATTTTTCAAGTAAGAGAGTTAAATCATAAATGAAGTATCATAGTCCATGCCAGTACCAGTCCTTTGGAGCTCAGAACACTGCAAAGAGCATTTCCATTTATATAAAAAAGCAGTGGGACTGTAAGAAATACTGAGCAGTCCTACAGACATTGAATATTATTTGGTGGGAGTGTGGTAAGTAGGAGGTTAATTGTAGGAGTTGCTGAGGTGGAAACAAAAATTTGTCCCTTCTTTCAAAGGAAAGGAAAAATAAATCTTTTTGGACCATACAAATTCGGGGAAGATGTTTGCATAACAACATTGCTTCCTTCTCGCTGCCAAGAGAGAAGCTGGAACCACTTTAATTCAGCGATTTTGTTCAAGCGCCAAATTATTTGGATATAGCTAGCCTAGAAATGAATAAATAAGCTGTGGGATCAACTTTCCAAATTATTCCATAACCTCTCATAGAAAAAAAAGAAGGAAAACAAGTGTCTATTTTCTTGGAATAGGATTTCTTAAATATTTTATTTCAGAGAAAAATCCCTGTTATCCAGTTCTAACTACCTAAACTAGTGGGCTGATGTGCTATATCAGTATCAGTCTTTTTCCATGTGAAACCCAGTTTCTCTTGAAAGGAATGCTGTCTGCAGACCTGGATAGGCACAGAACATGTACCAAACTGTTCGGGAGCCAGGAGATCTAACCCTTGTGAATCTCTACAAGCAAAACTGTAAACTTAATAACAACTTTTTATCATCTTCAGTATTGGACTGCAGCTTGGAACACTGGTTTGGCTATCAGGTAGCTGTGAGAACAGAAAAAAAGACAAAAARTAAAAATACTTACATTTTGATCAAACTGCTGAATAAACACTACAGAAGATATTTGCATTTATTATGAGAATGTAAGTGTTCCTACAGCTAAGAGGCATGCTATTTATGTGAAGACTGACCTATTCACACTTTACACTGAACAAACGCAAACCTTTTTATCGGTTCAGGTTTCGCTCAGGTGCATATACACATATAAATAAGAGCTGCCCTTTCCACAAAGGCTGTCAGCTGACTGAACAACTTTGTTACTGGCAACGTTCCCTTTCCAGAGGATCCGTTTAATACCGCAGTGCACAGCATACATTAATGCAATTTTTTTCTTTTCCTACCCTTTTATACCTTTTTGGGATTCCCGCGGGAGACATTCCAGCCCTATTGTGCTGCTGCACTCCAGCTGCACAAGGGCCGGGACCGGGGCCAGACTACGGGAATACTTGAAGGGTCGCGGGGTCAGAGGGAATTGGCTGCTTCTGCTCTTTCGCTCTCCTCCGAGAAACTGCTCCACACCTCATCACTGAGAAATACACCTCCCACGGCTGCCTTTGCCCGATGCAACCAAAACACACCAGGACACAGCGTGAGGCTCTGGAAGGCTGAGGTCACATTCCAACCAAGCAGATGTTGAAAAGGAAAGAAAGTACCTTTAGCCAGACCTTGGAAGAGTAAAAGCATTTCTATTCCTAGTGCTCATAGAGGTGTGCTCTGTTAGCCAGTGAAGAAAAGCCAGGGCAGAAAATCTCTGTGAGTGTGCTCAAACATTCAGTATTTTCTCTGTGTTAATGCCTTCCTGTTTGTTTGCTTTTAATAGTTTGGAAATAACCCCAGAAACTGAATTCCTTGACTCAATCATACATGATTCACAACAGTGAAAGTAATGGATGTTTACTCAAATTCTCATGCCTCTTCCTCCATTTCAATCCTCTGCCTTCACTATGTATTTCCTTAGATGTAACTCACTGGTATTTAAACTGGTGGTTTCTCCCTTGGGTAGTAGAACAGGATCCCCGTGTTTATTCATGTCATTTCATAAAAACAGTACCAATTAAGCTCAGCAGTAATGTGAGCAGATTTATATCCAGCAATCAAGTGCATGTGGRTCTATTTATTCGTCTCTTCAGTGAAAGATAAATGAATCTGTACTAGATTAAGGAATATGGCACCTTTCATCTTGAAACCTTGGAGGAATATTTATATTATTTCCACTGGCTCATTCTGTAGCCTTTTGCCTACAGCATTTAGATGGATGCATTTTAATCATGCTGCCATATCCAAAAGACATTTTTTTTTATGTATTGGATCATGTATGATCCTCTCAGATGACTTCACTAGCTTTTTCAATTATAGAATTTCAATATTGGAAACTTTCTTCCCGCTTTTTGTTTAGATGCTTCACCAGTACTTAACAGTCAATGTATAACCTATGTTTTCTTGTACTTCCATCCAGGAGGCACAAGATGACAGTCACAAAAGTTTAGTAGTACCGTTTATTTTTTTTTTTTTCACCAGTTTGATTTCCATTTTGTCACCAATTTGGCCTATTGAAGACTTGGAGTTGCCATGTTTGGGTGCGTGTGTGTTAACACAGGGTCAAATGCAGCTGACTGCCTGCATGTACCTGCAGCCATGGACAGAGACACTTCCTTGCTGAGAAAGCATGGCTATCTGCTAGACCAAATGYTCACAAGTGGGCAAAACTGAGTGGAAATTCTCCTGCTCCAGAAGGAAAAGTGTTGGGTAAAACAACATAATTGCATTAGTGAGTGCAAGGCAGGATTTAAACAGTACAACAAGAGACAGGCCATTTCCTCCAGATTGTGTTTAGTTATGAGGATGCAACAGGAAAAAAGCGTATATAGAAACTATACTACTGCAGTAATGAAACTAAATGCATTGGTTTGTTAACTCACAAGCACGGCAACAGGCCCAAACCATTTCTGTGGCTCTGGGCAAAGGTTTTTGAAAGGCTGGTCACTCCTCAGCCTAATTCCAGATTGATTCTGTACTTCTGAGGTACCAGGCTCCAGCCACCATCCAGGCTTGCTCTCGCAACCACAGAAACACCCGCAGTGGCTTCAGCCTGTACCATCCCTGTTAGTTGCCCTCAGCTCCCAGATAGAAGTTACCAATGCCCACACGTGCCAGTGTCAATCCTTACAGATTTTAGCTCAAATTACCCTTTTGACTTTAACTGGGGCTGAAGGTTATTTACTTCAGAGCTGAGTTTGCCGGGTGATAGAGAAAGGAATTCTTGTGACAGGAACTACGCCAGTTCAGACACTGACACAGGAACTTCCAGCTGTGGAACAGTGACAAAGTTCATTGTCAAGTAGCACCTCCAAACTGTCATAGCTCTTTTCACCCACATGTGACAGGATAATGTCCCTAGTGAGATCATCAGACTTTTTCTAGTATGGTTACGTCAACTTTTAATCCCCAAAAGACAGATCAAGAAAGGAATTTGAGGTAGCTTCTACTGGTTTGAAGATATTATTTTGAATATATATTTTAGAAATAGCATACAAACCCAGATCCAGGTACATCACCTGAAACTAAAGTCCATTTAAACAAGTTATGAAAAATAAAGCATTCTGTCTTACACTGCCACGGTCCAAGCATATTAGTAACTGCTTGTTGAYAGTAAATGATTTAAGTTTACTCAAATCAGGTCTCTATACAGGAGTTTCAGAAYGGCATAGTTACCTCTTTCCTCCTGTCTTTCAAAGGTATCTTCTGAAAATACATATTTTCCGTTGTAAAAAGCTTAGTTTAAATATTCCCTATCATTTTGAAAGAATTCACTGGAAAATAACTGAGTGGAAAGCATATAATTTTTGAACAGTTTAATTTTCTGTCACTTAAAAACAGGGTTATGTAAGTCGCTATACGAAAAAAGATAATTAGAAAAGCAGATACATCCTATTCTTCTCCCTGTATTTCAGGCAAGCTGGCAACTGCTCAAGAGTGATCAGAGACTGGCCTATTTCTCAAGGACCTCCAGAGATTATAAGACTTTAAATCATAATCTTAGGAAAATGCCTGAAGCAATTTTTTAAATTATCTTCTACTACAGGGGGGGAAAAAAAGAAAAGGGGGAAAAAAAAAGGAAAAAAGAAAGGTTTCTGCTCTCCAAAGTGGCAGAGACACTATAAACAATGGTTTGAGGAAAGCTTGAGACACTGACATGGACTCAGGCAAGCCTGAACTGCTTCCAGAATAAACATACTCAATCTGGGAGAGAATAGAAAATTGAAAATAATGTTTTTCATGAACAAAAGTAAAGCAGTTCAATTGGTCAATAGTCCCAACCAGTCCTTGTCATTACGAAGGGGCTGGAAGTGAGGTATGGAGCTTTCCAAATTCCACATAACTCCATGAACACTGGAGAAAGCCAAGGCAAGCCTGGAGAGAGGAGCTCAGAGTGCCTCCCACACTACAATGGAAACATCCTCACAGGGGCAGAGCCTGAGGYAGGGCAGGCTGGGAATGTTGACTCCAGGAGACTCGGCAGGCTGGGGACTGGCCCTACATTCAAACACTGCCTTAAAGGATCTGCTCTCTAATTCAGCCCCTGCACTCAGGAAGAAGTATAAGGCTCAAACTTTCTCTGCTACTCCACAGCAAAAAAGATATTCTAYCTATCATTCAATGTTATGCCAAAAAGCATCCATTAACATTTTTTGCAGAACCTACACCACTGAAGTGTTTGGGAACCAAGTAGTTTATGAAATCTGGGTCTTAATTCCTCTGTGTATTAATAATCTCTCAAAGAAAAAGCAAGACTTGAAACCATTTTTCCTCACAATAGCTTCRTGAGGTTAAATACATTGAAGACCATTCTAAGCCATCACATAAGGCTCTAACATGAAGTCTTCAAATGTTGTTCTTTTGAGACATTTTACCTTAATTTCCTATGGGTTTGTTGTTGCTAATTCTTTCAGCACAGAAGTTCTCAGCAGGAGACACCCACATAATCCATGGAATGTTAAAACAATTTATTTTAACAGCTCTAAAGATCTAGTTTGGCCTTTCATGTAAATGTCTAACACTAAGCAGTTTTAATTAGATCAGGATTTATAAACATGAATATTCATCCTAGTTTTGTTAATGTTCAAATCTTAACGTATATATTTTGTCGTGTGGGATATAAATGCACAGATTCTCTCCTTATCAGGTTTTCACTATGTGTGCCAGTCAAGTATTTTGGAGTAGACAAACACAGTTTTGGTATCTCAGCTTCAGTGTAGATTTGCATAGTAGAAAGACCCAGGCAAATAGAAGGGGAGGAGTAAACGTCTCTGTAGCATCACATTTCAACGAGATTTGGTCATGGTAATAGGTTGCAGATTAACCATTGGYTTAAAAGTACAAAAAAACCCCAGACACAGGTATCCTTACATTGTTTCCAAATTAGTTATTCTGTTCAAATCACTGCATCCCCTCAGGAAACTTCAGATTTCTCAGGGATGGGGAAGTGTGATATTGAAGGGAGAATGTACCTAATTTATAGTAAACACTGCAACATCTGTATGAAAGGAGAGAGAGGAGGATGAATTTTCCTCTCATTAACACAACTCACAAACATCTTGTTTTACAACTTCAGTCCAAATTAGAGTCAAAGGACCTATGAAAGCCTGCAAAATAATTAGTTATATTTCTATATAGTTGCTCAATTACATGCCATTTTATTTTCTCTATATTTTTAAGAGAGTAAAATAATATCATCCTATAATTTTTAGGATCTCTTAAAAATAGTCTAATGCTGTATCAATCAGTTCAAGGATGTTATTTTCCAGGGCAGAATTATATAATTTGATGAGATGACAGAAATAAAATATTCAATATATTTCCCTTCTTTTATAATTTTTGATATTTAAAGATTTTTGGAAACAGTAATCATGAAAGAAACTTGCAGAGGAGTTTATTTTAGGCCTTACTTTGTTGAAACAGAGAAAGTTTATTATCTTTGTTTCTGACTGTTAGTGCCCAAGCTGATAAACCAAGTGAGTGATGTTTTTCCTTGGCAAGCCCTTATTTATTTTATGTTCACATTTCATGGATTAGCATCAATATAGGTTAGGCAGTAACAATCAGAATTTAAGATAATAAATATTTTGCCAAGCAGTTTGAGATGAAGGGTCTGAGGAGGTTAAAAATCCGGCAAAAACACACAAACAAAACTCTTTGCAAAGACTCTGCCTTCCCCGCCCTCACTCAGTAGAGCCTCGCTAGGTCTGACTGAGGTTAATGGTTTCAATACTATTTTAAACAGCCACATCTGCTTTTTGCTATCCCTGTGACACTGAACTCTGCATCTTCCCATCCATCTGTGCACACAGCCCAGGCAAACCAGGCTGTTCAGCCCTCCTGCAGAGGGAAATGCTGTGCCTCTCACAGAATAGTGGGAGGCCTCATTCAAATACCTGAACAAACTGCTCAGGACCACCTGACAGCCCCACTTTCAGCCACACACAGGTCTCAATAAGCTTTTGAAGAACTATCTCAAGTTCGTTTTCTGTCCCAGTAGTTCTGACCATGAGCAAAATGGTGTAAAAACATTTTTTTTTGTTTTTACAAACCATGGAGCATATTCTCCTTGGTCAGTCTCACGCATACAGCTCCACAGCTCAGCACAGACAAACATTTGCTTTCATTCCACTCTCAAGGAAAGATTGAACATATCCTTTAACCAAAACAAGGTTGTTAGCAGAACCATCTCAAAATAAAACCTGCTGATTAACACAATTTAAACCTTGGAAGCTAATAAACACCATTAAAAATAGACCACCTCTGTTCTCAGTGGGCCTGTGGTCAGTAGTGCCACGCTGAGAACGGGATTTGAGAGTTCAGGGTAGGCACCCACAGTTCTTTACAAAGTACAAACTTAGTAAATTATTTGACAGCAGCATTAATGTAGAGATTGTGACAGTGGCAATCATTGCCTTGCACTTCCATTGTATATCCCAAGTGTTTTTCTGAAGACATAAATTCACAGAAGTTCTTTGTCCTTGCAAATGTGCTTATTAACTTCAGAAGGTAAGAAACAATAGAAAGCAATTGATAATGAAATATTTTTAAAGAATTTTCCAATTTTGCCATCTTGCAAGAAAGGAAACACAAGTGAACAGTTCTACTTGAGAATGCATGTGCTAATTTGTCAATGAAAAGGAAGTGATATCTTTTACAGATTGAACAGTATTTTTCCTTGAAATGGCACAAACATATACTACATTGTCCTACATAATCAATATCATTTGTGAAAAAGATTAATTACACACCAGAGGGAAATAGACTGCAGTCTTAAAGTCAAATCAAACAATACAGTGCTTACATAATAAACTGAATGTACCCTAGATCTTATTCAAGAACCACGACAATTACACTTTAATTAAGTTGAAAAATAATCAGTATTGATTTTAGCAATTTTTTCTGGCTTTCCAGCTTTTTATAGCAGAAGTGAACTGCAGAAAGAGGAAGACTTGAAGAACAGGATCATGATGTCTTTTCAGCAGTGTTCTGACAAATATTTTATCCTTTTCATTCCGAAGTAAAATCTATAAAATTGGTTAGAATGAAGAACAGAAAAAAAAAAAAAAATAGAGATTGCTCTTTGTCAGGCTAAGCCTGGTTCTTTTTAAAGCTCTAAAAGCTTTCATTGTGCCTCTTTTCTGATCTTAGTTAGCATTAAAAATGACACAATAGAGAACAGCAAAGAGAACCACCTCACCCACTCAAAGGGAATATATAGAAAACAGCAGTAGCAACGCAGATGTCCTTGAAGCCATGAGAATTTCTGCTATTATACCCTCCAGAAGACTGAGCAAACACTGATGTGTGCATGATGAGGTGCCAGTGAGGTAATCTTAACCAAAGTTAAGACTTCTAATTTAGATGCTATAAATCTCATTATTCTAATTTCGGGTGCACTTATGATTCTTTTTTTTAATTTACAGTTATTGAAGTTCCAGAATTGGTATTACACAAATATTTTTCATTCATGGATCTCAAAAGAGGGCAAAAGCAACACTATATTCATTTTGAGAAAGAGAATTCACAAAATTTATCCCTAGGCCTTGAATTATCACTAGATCTAAGATTTTCACTTGGGTTCCACCTGTTGATTTTAACACAAACTGGTTCCTTTTGCCAGGAAAACCACTTTTGTCCACACTTTTGAGTACTACTGTAGAGGAAAGCCAAGTGTTTAACATTCAGTCCCATCTTTTTAAACAACAATGTACACTTGATTTCTCCATAGAAACCTGTAAGTTGAAATGTATTCCTCTCCCTGTTCCATCAAGATTTTATTCTCAGTGTGTGCTGCCAGACCAGCCCCTCTCCCAGATATTTGGGAAGTGGAATAGATACTTGCCTGTGGGATATGTTGGGTTTTGCAGATATTCCTATTTTGCCCTTCCATTTTCAAATCTTTTGTCGGAATTAAATTATGCTGACCCTCCTCTCAGTAATCCTTACTTATCAATTCTTATCAACATCACTTTTGGCACCTTCTCTAAGCAGTAAATTTACAATCTAGTTATTCTTGTTATTGCCTGGAGTAGTCTTTCCCTGTTACCTTTTGAGCAGCCAGACTGTTCCCTAACACCATCCACCTCTGGAAGAGCTGCATATGGGGGTGGCAGAATGAACCCAGGTGCCCTCCTTCAAAGGAGATCCGTGCTGCCAGGTTTCCCTCTTTAGTCTTGGAGAACAGCTAGTCAAAATATTGATACTTTGTACAAAGTAGGAAAAAGGATTTTCTGAGCTTTTCTTCTCTCTCAGCAGGAGCCCCACACTAGGGAAGGCGCTCCCCAGCTCAAATCATCACTGCTAGAGGCTGGAGTGAATTTATTTTAAAGGCTGTTCCTAYAGCCTACTGATATTGTATATCTTATCCCATTTTGTCTGACCGTTCTTAGCAGACTGACAAAATTTAAGGGTGTGAGGAAAAAAACCCTCAGAAGTCAGATCAACTTGAAACAGCAAAGTCATTCCAGAACTCACACCAAAATTTTATTAGTAACTGTATATTTTGTTGGAGTGGATTGCAGGGTTAATTAATAATGCTGTATAGCTAATAATTAACCTCTCTCAGCTTTGGCATTACATCTCTCAAACAAAGAGATTACTTTAGGGACCAAAAATGTAGGTCACAGGAGTATTCTAAGGACATTCTTTAAGGAATTCTTGTAGGATTTCCACTCTTTGAAGTGAACGGTTCTATCACCTACAGTAGCTGTAATAGCCTTTTGCTTATGATTCCCTCTCCCATCCCCTTTTCCATCCAGCGGATATCTTCAAAAAGATATGAAATAATTTGCTCCTTGTCTTTTTGGCCTAGAATCTTTTTCCACTGATGCCATAGGCAAAATTCCCTGAACAGTATAACAATGAGTGAGCTTTACATCTCCATTATTTGACTGTCACATTTAACATTACTCTTCTTGTCTCTCATCTGCCACTGAATCTGGGCCAACAAGTGCACTTTTTCATAAAGAAAGGTGCTGCTTGCAGGGTTACAACTTTGGTGACACAGATAATGAAATAAACTACATGCAAGCCTCAGAGATATCTTGTGTAAATAGATGTCTACTGCATAAAAGCTGAACTGGGAACTTTTGTTACATATCACCACTGTTTCACTATCCTTCAGGAATATTAATGTTCAAGCTAAGAATCAGGTAATAATCCTGAAGAAATCATCCCATTATAAGTTAATGGCTGGATTTTCAGTTAATGGACCAAGCTGAAGACAAGGGCAGTTAACACTATAACAAACTATAGTAATATAACCAATTTCAAGGGGATTATTGCTACCATAAACTGTATTAAATGGTTTATAAAAGGAATGGCTTGGGCTTTTTTTCTTTTTTTTTTCAGTTATGTGAAGTAGAGTAAATGAGAGACTGCTTTGTTAGCCAAGTTGTTTCCAACCAATTTTCTAAGCATTTAGGACAATGGGAATGTTGATCATAATGTCACATAATGAATATTCTAAATGCACSAGAGGTTGTTCTTTGCTTTAATGAGTGGGGGAAATCATTAATTCACTTTTGTGATGAGATTTCAATGAAGCTGGTCTATAACTCAGTGCAGAAAAGAAGTGCCAGATTCAGTCTATATTCAGTTCCACTGCCAGAGCCCATCATGTGACCATTTGAAAATCTCATCACCTGTCAGTCAATCACATTACAAGGTCAAGAGAGGATGAAAATAAATATATTTAGAGCCCTGTTTTGCACTCAGTTCTGTAAGTAAACTAGATAAGCTACTCCCAGGGAAGAGTCAAGTATTTTTTGACTTTTACCATAGAGTGGAAATAGATTTTAATATATTTTTTTTCAGATATTATGCATCTTTTGCTCAAGTGATAAATTAACTCAAGATGTAAGTCATTTATGCAGATAACATTGCTGGGCTTTTCACTAATTCTGCTTCTAACTTCAACGAGCAGATGGATTCTCAACCCAATCCATCCAAACACACAAACAGCAAAGCTCTCTGTAACAAGAGGATGGGAAGGAAAGGGAAGAGACCTCTAAGAGATGGTTCAACCACAAAAAAAAAAAAAAAAAAAAAAAAAACACACCAAAAAGGAAAAAGGGGGAAAAAACCTCCAGAGCCCACTGTCTGTACTTCCCCCTAAAGCACAAGTCCTTGGAAGAATTTGGCAGTAGAACACACATGCAGAGCACTAACTTCAGACTTCCATCCTTATGTTAGGACAGGTGCCATGGAATTTTTCTCTAGTTCCATAATTTCAGAGCAGTTACAAAATAACAAAATGCTACCATTTTTTCTTTGATCTCAACCCCTCCTCAACACCAGAACCCCTCAGGGATGATGTTGCACAGTCTGTACTGGTTCCCACGTTTCCTGAAGTGCACTTTCTCCAGGCTGGACTTTACCATGAGTCTGCCTCTCTTCATTGCTCTAGTCCACCATAAATCATCTTCATTTGGATTATTGTAATTTATATAAATACCCTCAATATTATGAATTGCACATAATGATTTAGGTTAATATAGATTTAAATCTGTTTCCAATAAATAAGTCAGACGCAGTATCCATCATACAAAAGTACTTGCTCATTAAGATGGAAGAAATAAGAGGGYGGAATGATAATGCCTCAAGTTATTTGGACAACAACTTGCACATAAAAAAACCCTGGAAAACTAAAGGTCCTGTGTGCATAGACACTTTAAATGGAGTGCAGTTAATCATGTTCTTTAATATTATCAGCAGCCCAAATATTTTCTTGGAGTGTCTGTTTGAGTAGCTGCGTGGGGGAATAGAAGCAAATGTCAGGCTGCAGCAGCAGGGCAGTCACTGAGTGGGGTGTATAAACACGAGCACTGCCTGCCAGATGCACAATGTCTTTTGGCTCTTCCCAGGGCTGATAAGGTCTCCACTGGAATATTGCCTGCCAAGGGAGATGTGGCCCAACAGCAAAGAGTCCAGAGCACAGAAATACAAGTTTTCACTCGCTCAGAAGATGCAACCAGTAAACAAAACCAATCAGACTTATTTAGCCTTTAGCTTTTCTTAGGCTAAGTGTTTTATGTTCTACTCAAAATTTCTATCACTGTATTTCACTTAGCACCAAATCTATTYAGTGGAATTTCAACTCAAGAAGAGTCTGGAATACTAAGCCAATTGTACCAGACTCTCTGAGGCACAGGTGGAATTTATCAGAATCATTGCAAAGGAGAATAAACAGCTTAAAGATTTTTGGGGCTCATCAAAAATTTGTGTTACAAAATACTTTCAATATGAAGGAAAAGCTTTTTGGCAGGTAGTGATTAGAATGGAAATTCTGGAAGCCAAGGACCCTGTATAACTTTCACTGTGATCCRTCCCATGACCTTAGACAGCTTTGAGTCTTATGTTTAATCACTCAGCCTCAAAAAATTCCCCAAATTGATCCATAAAAGCTCCAATTTGAGATACAACTTACACAAACCAACACTGTTCATTGGAAACAAATTCTTGTTTCAAGTAGCAGTATCTTCTTATGGAGTTAATAACACTGATCACTCAGGTACTGCTTAATCAACCAGCTCTCTCCACACCTACTTTACTTAAGCCTGTTATCAAACTGAGAGAAACATYCTTTACTTCTTTTCACAGGCTAAATAAAGATATTTGGATGGAACAATATGTGCCTTGAATTCTACCTTTTCACATGCAGTAATAGGGTAAATAAGGAGGGAAAACA
Organism: Amblyornis subalaris; assembly: GCA_018881555.1. Taxonomy (NCBI): domain Eukaryota; kingdom Metazoa; phylum Chordata; class Aves; order Passeriformes; family Ptilonorhynchidae; genus Amblyornis; species Amblyornis subalaris. The sequence goes on from JACAXG010000034.1 coordinate 6,493,742, forward strand.
AAATATATGTTCACAGTATTGCATCTGATARGTACTTGATTTTTTTTATCAGATGGCAGTTTCTCATCTTTATAGTGAACATAAACATTATTAGATTAATTCAAAGGACTAATTTCGAAATTAAGATTGCAGAATTCTCTACATATACCATAGAAGCTAAACATCATCAGTATAACAGATTTTTAATCTTTGTATTGTCTTCCTCACACACTTGTGTGTATTGAAATGGGCTTTGTGCCAGTGTTATTTCATTTTAAAATTTTCAGAATATATTTCTTTCATCCTATTCCTCAAGCAGCTGGTCCATGTCCTTAGTAGGTTCCACATATTAATCTTTTTCTGGTATCCATCTCAGATTTCCTTTTATCTTCAATTTCTGTCCCTTTGGCATTGTTTAAGCTTTATACCTTCTGTGTAGTTGTATAAAACTCATGTTCTCTCATATCTACAGCATAAGTAACAGTTTTSAAAAGATTAGCTTAATCTGTTCTAGTTTCATTATCATCTTAATTAAGAGGTACAGTCTTCAGCTTATTAAAATCTAGATCCCATGATGCCTCACTTTATTCTGGGCTAAGCAGGACGTGAGGCAATCATTCCTCTTTCCCAGGATTTGAGGAGGATGAGGAATGGTATTCACTGCCAGCATTCCCGCTCTCTAATAAAGGAGAGGCACAAGGATACTGTGCTCTTCCACATTCAGTGCACTCAGCAAGATGAAATAGAAGGAATTGCTGCTCACATTCCTGGTGGTATTTCCTACTGACAAAGGTCTAGCACATATCACACACATTCACCAGCAGCCCTCATTTTGGGCTTTGTTAGTAGTCAGCTTCCTTTTTTCAACAGAATGTCTGTGCAGAAGATAATTTTCTCTCCAGCACAGGTCATCTTCCTCTTTCTCACAAACCCCATTTTGTTCTTTTGTGCTCATGTTCATAATTTCATTGTATGAGTTTGCTCTGTCCAAAGGGCTATTTGCAATTTCTTCAATTGAAGCTGTCATTACTATGCTGGTTACTTCTTTTTAATCACAAAAATGGCTTTAACCCCATTACCAGCAGTACCCCTTTGAAATACCTCATCCCCAGCGGAGGTGCCTTTCAATTACGGACTGTGAACAGGCACATCAAATTCCCTCTTTTTGTACCAGGATAGTTCATTCACAGTTAGAAAGCTCCTTTGACTTTCCAAGTATTGATTAGGAGAGATTTGGACAGTTTGATGCTGCATTACATCCTGTGTATCTAACAGGAATGCATCTATATTTCACTGCAATCTGATTACAGCAGACAACTGGCTTTTGAGTCTCCCTACTATGATTTCAAGGCAACAAGCAGCGAGGACCATATGGCACCATTGCTACAGGACTAAGATATTTAAGTTTTCTAAAGAACCAGCCGACCTCTGACTTGCAAATGGTAATTTTCTGATTTTTAAAATCTCAGCAGCCTATACTGCACGAAAACTGTCAGTTAGCTTAACAACCTGTACACACACAGCATAATGTCTTCCAATAGCACTGCCTGCCAGGAGTCACCATCTGCACTTCCTCTGCTGGGAACAGCCAAACTGTTACACACAGTTGGGCTAACATGGGAATAACGTACGAGATTCCTCCCCACAAATGTCAGGGGGCACAGGAAGGCTTCCCCYACAYGTGAACAGGAGGCTGGAGAGCAGCRCCACAGAAAGGGACCTGGGGGGCCTGGTCCATGGCAAATTGAACATGAGTCAGCAGTGCCCTGGCAACCAGGAAGGACATCCCTGTCCTGGGAGGCATCATGGCCAGCCAGGCAAGGGAGGGATTGTCCCGCTCTGCTCTGCACTGGGGTGGCCTCACCTCGAGTGCTGGGGGCAGTTTTGGGCACTACAATACAAAAAAGATATAAAACTGTTATAAGGGTTATGAAGGTGCTGAAAGACCTTGAGGGGAAGCCACACACGGAGTAGCTGAGGTCACTGGGTTCGCTCAGGCTGGACAGGAGGACACCGAGGGGAGATCTCATCCCAGTCTGCAGCTTCCTCGTGAGGGGAAGCAGAGAGGCAGGCACTGRTCTCTGCTCTTTGGGGACCAGTGACAGGATCTGAGAGAACAGCATGAAATTGTGTCAGGGGAGGGTTAGGTTGGATATTAGGAGCACGTTTCTCACCCGGAGAGTGGTCGGGCACTGGAATGGGATCCGCAGGCCAGTGGTCACACTACCAAGCCTGCCAGAGTTCAAGAAGCCTTTGGACAATACCCTCAGGTACCTGGTGTGACCCTTGGGGCTGTCCTGTGCCGGACCAGGAGCTGGACTTCAATAATTCTTGTGGGTTCCTTCCAGCCCAGTATATTCTATGATTTTGTAGGTGAATAAAAAGATCCCCATTTTTATGATGTTTCCATCAGGTTCCTACACAGAAAGAGCAAGGAAACTAAGTTATGGAACCGAGCAAGGTCTTTAGGAGTTAGAAGCTCTTCAAGGCTCTGACAGCTGGTAATGTCTTCATATGACAAGTTCTGGGGGAGTGAAAAACAAGACTACCCTGTCCATCAGCCATGAAAAGCCACTCAGGATGGATGGAGCCATTCAGATGGTTGGGCAAGCATATGGACATTTAAGTCTTGCTTTGACTAATGCAGGGGCAGCTGCTTAGCTGGTATAAACTGATTGGGTAGTGACAAAACACACAGCTGAGGATCTGCCCACATTCTGTTTTCTTTGCTTCTGTAAACGAAAATGTCAGTGCTCCCTATGCATATGCTCCTCTACAGCAGCTATGCAGCAGTAGCTAATAACAAGAATTGCTTACCCAAAGCTGTTATTGGTCCTGCTCTGCCATGGCTGGATCACCAAATGCTTGGCACACCAACTGGCACTCACTGAGCTGTACAGCTCTGGCAGCTGAGGAGGCCTCAGCTCCATCCCACCAAACACTGAGCACTCATAAGGCTCTGCTTCCCTCAATTGGACAGCTTTAACTCCTCCTCACAACCTTGGTGCAAACAGMTATCTCTCCTACCTTCTGCTGCCTCCAGGGCAGGATCCTATTGCACAGTTTTTGGCTCAAGGATTTTTCCCTGGATGAGGCATTGCTTTATGCTTGCCTCCCTGTTGCCCACTGAGTGAGTTACATGATTCCCACAAGCAGCACACAGCTCCTTTGCTGGGTCTCAGGCTCTCAGCATTCTGAGAATTCTCTAATAACACAAGCCAACAAAAGCATTATTGTAAAGCTTCAGATTGAACCCTAGAAGGAACAGAGCCGGAAAAAGAATAATCCCTTCCTTCCTGAGCCYGGCTATTGCCATCCTAAAGAACCATGGCAATCAATAGGAGACAAGAAGGCAGCAAGAGTGATTGCTGATCTCACATGTAAATGTGCTATTCTCAGTCAACAACATCAGCTATGTTGTGTGCCTGATGCTTAGATAAAGGACCATGTAGGAACTCGTGTCCTGCATTTCCACCACTTTCTAAGGAGGTACTTTTCTAGAGAAGAAAGTTGCCTCTCTATGTGTGGAAAACATCATCCCTGCGTCTGTGATAACATGCAGAAAGTTTCTCTGTTGCTATGTCTTAGTAAAGGAGGTTTTGGGGAGGAGAAAAGGCATAAAGGGTCGGCTCCAAACAYGTTAGACTTATTTGAGAAATAATACTGGGATACAGGGCTTATGTAGAAGTACTGCAAAAAAAAATTCTTAATGCCTTTACCTACAACACACTATTTGCTCAGTGGACCAGAGCATTGAAACACTGATCACTTACAGTGGTTACCTGTACACCATGTTACCAGTATTCAGCTGAATTAAGCTTCACTWCAGCATTTAGAGGGGTTTGCAGGCCTGGGTTTCATCCAATTTTACAGTTGGGTTGAATGAGGCACAAGTAGGTCAAGCAACTTTTCTAAAGTCACAGACTAAATATATTATTTACTTAAAAACCAGAAATCCAGGACACTACTACTTTCAGTTTTCTTGTTTGAAAATCTAAAACTTAGTCAGTATATTTTGAACAAGAATGAGATTGTGCAGAAAAATTATTACAAAAAAAWTTCTCTCTGTAATTTGTGAACAAGTGTTTCTATACAATAAATAGTTATGCTAGAAAGCACTACTGTTACCATGCCTACTTGTTGCCTTTCCTGATTCATACATTCTTAAGTACATTCATGCTACAGAAGCTGGCAACAGTTCAAAACTTAGATTTTGGGGTTTAGGTTTGGTTATTTATGGAGTTATTCAACATTTCTCAACAAAAGGTACCCTGATCTCTCKGTGGGACCCCTGGTCCAAAGAATATTAATAACAGATGCTTCATCTTGAACCTAGTCRTTCTAGAAAATTAGAAGTAATTAGGACTTCTACAGTCCTGCAAGTCACAGCATAAGATACCAACACAAAGAGAAACAACAACAACAASAAMAYTCTAAATTTACTACTGGTTAGAGAACTTTTTGACAAAAAGTGTTTCGAATTTCAACATTTTATAGAGAAGTTTCGCTTTTAAAAGAATTATTGGCAAAACAAAGGAGCAAACACAAAGCCAGCTGTTCCTAGATGGAGAGCCAAGCATTTCAAAAGTTAACAGGTSCAGAAAAGCTTTCCATGAGCAAACCACGACCTAGTCTGAGCACAATAGGCAGCAAACCCAAACGAAAAGTTCACAGCTTCCTCTGAAAATTACACCTGAAAGACCAATCTTCCGCCCAAACCAGAAACTGCTCCTTAACTACCATCCATTCTTTGCTTCTTAAGCAAAGCCAGCTTCAGAGCTCTTAGTCTGCATGTGATCCTTTGGGAATCCTTTGGAGATTTTAAGGATTTCTAAAGGATCTCTTCTCACCTCACACACACACTYCACCCTTGCACAGCACAACACATCCTATTAATAGCATAAATAGTTTGAATCACCAAGTTTACATTGAGAACCTCCGGGTAACCCTCAAATAACTCAGCACTCACTGCTTCTGCATTGCTGATGGGTGCAGCACGTTCAGCAGGACTTTTCCAGAGCCTCTCGGTGCCACATGGGAAGTCTGCAAGGACAGGGCTCCTTCTGAAACCAGACCACAGTGCTTCTACTCTTTCCAATCCTGCATTTGTAAGGAACATTGACCTCACCTGTTCCTCATCTTTTATCTTCTACAGCTGGGCCAATTTCCCACCGTGTTAATTGTAACTTGCATTAACTCCTTCATTACTGGAAAGAATCATGAACGCTGATAATACTTARGAAAATAAAAGCAAAAACTGGATCAATGTCCCAAAACGTATTTCAATTTACAGATCTCTTTGTGGCTGCTGCTTTATGGACCAGTCTCTGTATAAACCAGAAGAGAGTGGTCCTGTAGCTTTGCTTTTGTCTTCTATACTTAAATTACACAGCTCACATAATTTCAAGGACTGAAGAAGAGACTGTAAGGTGTAAGTATTGCATTTATCAAGATAGTTTTGCCAGCAGGCAACAAACTGAGGACTGATAGTTAAGTCAGATCCAGCAGTAACTTAGTGCAGACAGATTTTCACACTCTCTGCTGGTTTGCATAATGATCCCTAGAGCTGCATCCTGCTCCTCAGCAGTGCAGGGAGCAACTCATTCCCCCAGCAATATTCACTGGGAATCTTTCAGAACCCTAAACTCTCTAACTTCACAGAGCACGTGTGAGGTACTCTAGGTTACAAYATATCTAAATTCAGATTTCTCTATCATATTAAGAAGAGAGTTTATTTATTTGCCTTATCAGAACCAACGCAGGTAGCAAACTATGCTAATATAGTGTTTGCACCTGGAAGAGTGAAATTCCTAATCGTATATGGACAGATATTTTGATATATTCTTTTCATGCACGTGTTTGGGATGAGACCCTCAGGAAAGAAGACTCAGAAAAATTACAATGTTCTRAGATAAATTTAAAATTTTAGGAGGTTAAAGTAAGCATTCAAACTGTAAGAAACTTTCCCAAACATTCAGGCTTGGAGAATCAGAATGGAATTTTTTTACAGGAAATAAATTATGCTATAAAAAGACAGGAATAGGAAAAGCAAAGCACACTTCAGAAYATCAGAGGAAAATCGCAGAGGATTCAAGGGGATAATGAAGCAGACCAAAGAGGAGAGCAGTTCCTACATTGTTTAATTCCATAATCTAGTTTAATCCTACTGAATGATACTTACTCCAGGCAAACTGTAATCAAATCAGGTCTCTATCACCTGGTTGCTAGGCTGTAAATGTTAAGCTGAACCACTCTTACAATAATTTCAATACTTTCCAGCCCTTACAAATAGTTTCTGCTGGCTGACAGCATGAGCCACCCTTTGCCTTGTTCCCCATCTTATTCATACCAGCTCCCCCATCCGTGCTTCACGGGCTGATCCCACGCTTTGAAGGGACTCTTTGTGGAAGTACTTGAAAGGAGAAAGTTCTGAAGGGTACCACAAATATGGACATAAGGTGGGAAGGATTGCTACGCATCAGAAAAGGTCCATTTCCTGTCATTTTTCAAGGAATGGGATCCTTAAAGGCAGGGACAGTATGATGCCTGTATTCATGCTTAGAACYTTATTTAATAAAAAATAAAGAAGGAAATAAAATGTTAAACATGAACAAGATTCATCAAAAAGAATGCCACACATGAAGACAGACAATTCACAGAACACGTATAAACCTCCCACCTTCCGCAGCATCGCTGTGACTTTTACACAATTAATTGTATTTAAAGTAAATTTATAATTCCCCACATTAAATATAACAGTGTTAGAGAGCATGAGAGAGCTGACCCTTATGAACATTCTGATGTTCCTRCTCTATGAAAGTTGGTTCATTATTGTTTGAGTCCTTGCCCAGGTCCACCCTACGGGGAACTGCAATGTCCTTCTGGTCGCAGGGAGCCTTTTCCTTCCCGCGGTTTGCCAGGGTTCCCCTGGGTGACTGTGCTGAGTTYGCCCACTGCAGCTCACGTTTGCCAATTCCAGTGTTATTCTGTAACTTCCTAACTGGCACTCACTGCCYCAGTCACTCCCCAAATGCTCTAATTAGCAGCCACAATATCCACAGGAAAGAGAGAGCAAGTGTCTTCTGTTGCTTGTTTAGACATCTCCTGTTTCATACACAGGATTTATCTTCAGAAAACTTGTGATGCCTGACCTCGATACATATGGAAAATTTTGCCCAGGCATGCTGCCAGACATTTTGTTTGATATCTATATTTTCTCCCACTTGGCCATCTTGTTGTTGTATTTTTTTTCCCCTTCTGGCTCCTTGTTTTTTTTCATAGCTACTTCAGGGCTCATTATCTTTACCCAAAGACATTGGCATTACATATCTTTCCAGTCATGGAAATGTAAACGCTGATCCTAAGAATATTCTGTGAAAAGCAGGGAGAAAATTTCAGAACGATCTAACTTAGGAACTTAAATTTCACTGACTTTCAATCAGGTACCTGTGATGTATTTGCAGACACACATAGACTGACAATAATATTTTATACCTAGTTATGAAAGTATGTATGACCACTTATTAAAACATTTACTACAATATCAAGTTTGACTCTTAACGTGTATTTTTTCAATATTTTCACAAAAAATCCTGCAGAGTGTAAAAAAAAAGAAATGTTCTTGCTGATCTTTTATTATTTTCCCTTTAGAATTAGATTTAACCTTGGGAATCTTGCATGCTTTTARAATATGTTCCTTGTATTTACCAACTTACAGAATAATCGCTGCTTTTAGCCCCACTTAAACATTGTAATTACATCTATGTTCGATTGGTTGGTCCTGGCTTAACCTTATTCTTGTTAGTCCTCCTGATATCAGTGGTATTGGTAATTTTCTGTATCAGTGACCAAAGAGACACATGAGGYGCAAGAAAAAAAAAAGAAATCACACCTTAACAAAGCAGGACCTTGAAATCTGAGGAACTGGGAAATATCTGTCATCATCTCGCTAACATTTTTGTGTTGATGTGCTGAAGGTACCATTTTACGAATCTCTAAGCCTGCCAAAAGGCAGACAGCATCCAAAGGCAGGCTGGAGGGGAAAAAGAGAGGGGGGCAGACAGACAGAACATTAACCAGATTTGAAAGTTTGGCAGGAAAAAGTTTTTGTCATTTCTGTTCTACAATTTAGTTTGTCTAGGCAATTACAGAAATGCAAAGCACCTACTGAAGATCTTGTGGAGAAGCCAAAAAATGTTGAATTACTTTTCAAAGGAAAAGGTGGTGACAAAGTATTCTGAATCAAGTTCTAGCCCAAAGAACTACCTAATCCCATCTACAGAGAAATAAAGGCCATCCAACATGCCTATGAAATCAGAGGACAGGACATGCACACACCCAAATTAGATGGTCCCAGGTCATTAGGAGAAACTGTAAGTTTCCAAGCTTTACACGTGGTTGTTGAATTTCAAGCAAGGTGAAGATTTACTCTTGAAAAAGGAGGAAGTCTGGCTGAAGCTAAAGCAAATTAATATTGTTGACCTTGGCCTCGGCTCTGCTCCTGTTGAAGTTAACAGAAATACTCSTATTAATTCCATGGAGATCTGGATCAAGCCTCCTGTTGAAGTAAAACTGAAAGCTTTACGTTAGAGAAATATCAGGCAATGCAGGATCACTGAGATACGAAATGATKTTCCAATATTGAGGAGTTATTGTCTCATGCAGCTTGAGTGTTTCTTTATTGATAAGAAAACATGCATATGCATCCAAAAAAGACACGGAAATCTAGGGTTAGATAGAAACTTCATCCAATGTCTCTGAGAAACCTTTTTTTGTTCTAGTGAAGCCTGAAGGTTTAGACTCTATTGCCGTATTTCTGATGAGTTTATTTGAACCACAGAAGGTTTACCTGAGCCATTGTACCTCAGAGAACAGTCAGAACTGGGGTCATCCAGTGTCACCTTTAAAAGTGAATTAAATTTTTTGAACTAGCAGTTACCTTACAGATTTTCATATTAATAAAAATAACACAATCCCTGCATGTTTGCAAACCTTGCTTATGGACTTCAAATTATTATATACACTATTTAATGCTTACTCATTTTGCTTGCTAAAACCTGGGGGTTTTTTACCACGTTCAAGACTCTAATCCTGTAAAGGACCTTCTGCTCAATGTTCATTTGCATGAGGGACAAGCAGCACTCTCAACCCCTTTTTAATCTCAAGAATGGTAGGTGTGTATGGTTGTCTTCTGCCTGTGATCTGAGTGGAGGAAATGACCTATTGTGTGCAAAAATAAATCACCTCCCTTAGAAAAGCCACAAACAGTGCCAAACCCTGAAAGTTCCTGAGGGAATGAATTACTCATCTTGTGTATCTTGATTATCTAGTAATTCCAGGCACAAAGTATAGCTATGGTCAGGGAGTTTAGACAGAAAAAACAAATTTCTTGTCCAATTTTCAGCAGATTTGACTTCCTGTCTTCAGAGTATGTGGCTTATAAACTTAAGTAGATCACCTCAGTCGTTCACATTAACATAATTCCCTACATGGTTGGGATATCACTTCTGGGATTTCGTATTTCAAAGAAAGCAACTCTTTATTTCACTGCAGTATTTCAAACCACGGAAGATATATTTTCATGGAGAATTTTTTCCTAAGGAGTAGTACTGATGCCAGTATTGGGAAATATGAATTGATGGAAAGCTATTAAGACACTCAACACAGGAAGAGTCAYTGTCCTTTAACTTGTGTAAGGAGGAACCATAATCCACTGTATATCATTGTTACTTCTGCTTTGCACTCAATACCAGTGACTCTGGTTTCCCTCATGACACAAAAAATTACAAATATCTCCAAAGCTGCATGGATACAGTGGCTTCAGTTCCTGTCTCACCCCACATCAAAGCCTTGACAGCAGGTRAGGGACAGGTACCAGAGTTATGAAACTGGGATTTTTTCCAAAAGAAAAAAAAGAAAGCATTCTATGGCATATATGAAAACATTTCATTATGCAAAAATAAGAAATTTTATCTCTGATTAGTATTAGTATTATTAGAAACTTATGACTGAAAAATGAACATGCAACAGCTGAGAACACATCCTCACTAAAAGCTGGCTCTTGGAAGCTAGTAAATGCAGTGTTAAAGCCAAAAGCTCAATGTTAATTCTGCCCCAACTGCTTTGTACATTAAAACATATCACATGGCTTGGGTTATTTTACATTTCTTTATTTATTCACGTTATAGGGAAAATTGTAACTAGCATTTCTCACAGTCTGACACACATACATACGAAATGAACATATTCTATTTTTGGCTTAAGGTTTCAATCTCACTGCGATCTAATGAAGTCCATTTGAAGGAATTTGGCTTAATAACATTAGTGCTGTATACATTTGATATTAGCTGGTGGAAACTTAGCAATGGCTTAGCCTGACAGGATTAAAACACTTTGGGTTGTTTCGAATGTCTTCACTCTGGATGACCCTTTAACAGAAAAATGCCAGATGGTTCAGATGGGATAAGTGAAGATGGAAGAAGTGAAGTGACGTGAACCTGGTTTTGTGTGTTTATTTTTTGTATCTTTTGCCTCATTAAGTCCACCACTGTGGTAACTCCAGCATCCTCCATATCCCACAGCATTCGTGGTGAGCAAGAGAAGTTCCTGTAGGCTCTAGGTCTGCCACCAGCTGAGTTATGTGTCTGGTGCAGGGCCATGCATCTTCTGCCAGACAGAGCATGGAATGCCTGAGCTCCCCTGAGCGTTTCCTCAGCAGGCACTGGCTTGAATCTCCCTCCTGTTCCCCAGAAACTGATTCTCATGAAATTGGAAGGTATAAGCCTCCTCCTTCTTGGTTTTTGCTACTGGCTGAATGTGATTTACAGGTCAGAAATTGGTGCAGAAGACAGGTAGGCTCAATAGCTTACACTTAGGAATCATTCTGTTTGAAAAATCATCCTATAAAGGATCCAATTAAAAAAAAAAAAAAAGAAGTTGGAAGATAGAAGGTCTGGATTATCTATAGATTGTCGTGGTATTTTAAATAGCTAGTGTCATACACTACATATTTATAAGCCAATTGCATTTTCAAAAGTACTGTATCAATCTGTGTAAGTAAAGGATTTCACCTACCAGAAAAGGAAAAAGCATATTAGTGTTTCATCTGATGTTTTTCTAGCCCACATGACAAACAAACAAAGAGAAGTTTGAAACACTCATGGCTTSGTTCAGCTTGTAATTTTTAAGTGGATTCTGAAGGTCAAGACTTAAACAGAGGGAGCTGTATTTTCTATTTTGGTCTGGTTTTAATTTGGSTAATCTTTCCATTAAATATGGCTATTTATGACATTTGTTAAAAGCCTATGCCGCTAATTTAGCTTAAAAAAAAATCTAATGGAGTTGTATTGGAACTTTTCCATAAAATTAATGTTCCAGACTTAATGGACGTCTAAGGTATCGTTATTAACGGGAATATTCCATAAACTAAAATCAGAGTCTTTGAATTGGTGATCTGATACAGTTAGATCGGAACTTATTGAAAGCTGGAATGATGCCAAAGTACCCAGGAATTCAATTTAAACACCTTATGGAGGTTAATGCTTTTATGGTATTTACTTTAATTAGTGTTTTATTAAATGCTCAATTTCACTCACATACTTGGGCAGGASCAGTGGCCAGCCTGTGGGTAAAGCAAGTATGACAGAGGTAAGATCACTTTACTCTCTCTCCATCTGTCAGAAATACCAGTCTTTTCCATGATTTCTAGGGTTATATTGCTTTTGGCTGCGTTACCACATTGCTGAGAAAGTCATAGAAAGTCATATGTGACAATCACAGGCTGTACCATGGCCAAGCAGGAATACATCACCAACCAGAGACCTCTTCACAAACCATTTTTCTCTACAGATTCACTCCTGCTGGTCCACGCTCCTTGGTAATGTAAATATGGACCGTAACTATCCATAATTCATGGGGTGTGTGCACACTTTGCCTTTCATTCCATGCTGAATTTAAAAGTACCCAATTTTATCTGGTTAACTATACTAWGTGTTTTTATCCCTTTGGGAAGGAATGGATTGTCACTGAAGCTAACTCCTACCACAAAAGAGGTTATTCTACTTTTGCTTTGGGGCTTGTCCTAGGCCAAGAAAATCTGATTTTGTCCCTGTTGACTCCAATAGGTTTAGAAACAATTTCTCATTCCTTGTTTTGTTGACGGTAAAAGTACTGAAGTAAAAAGTAAAACTTAAAAATGTGCAGAGTTTATTTGTATTGTCATTTACAAAGCAATCAGGAAGAAAAATTAATTGTTGAGCTATAAGAAATTCTGTAACTATGGTACAAGTGAGGTGACTATATTTACCATACTTTCTGGACTTTTGTCTGATCCACAAACAAAAAATGAACTGCGTAAGTATTTAACCTTCAAACTCATCAGTTTCACAAGGCCACCATATTTAGGGGTTTTTTGTAAAAGAGATACAAAATATTCTGTTATTTCTTCATCTCCAGAGTGGAAGTTTATTTTTCAAGATGTATCTACTTGTACTCAGTGACAGTAATGATCCCGATAAGAACCAAAGTCAAATTTTCTACACAGAGAGAATTCAATAGTTGATATTCTCTCATGTCACGGCACCCTGGGGCTCAGAAAAGAAGCGTACCCTTGTATGAAAAGCAAATTCTTGGCTTTCAAATGTCACCTCACAAAAACCACTTACACAGACAGGTGCCATTATATTCTATTGTCTYCTACAGTGCTGCTATGGGCACCTGCACTCAGTGAGCACTTTAGGCAAGACTTTGCAAACAGAGAGGCAAATATGTTTACTTGATTCTCTTTTCAGGTTCATTTTTCATGTCCAGAAGAGTCCACAGACTACACCATATGCACAGTCATGCACATACTAATAAATACAGGGAAGGTGAGAGGAACATMATTTAAATATTTGCTCTCAGCACTGACACACCGAACAAAGGCACGTGCAAGTTGTGGAGCTCACCATCTGAAGGCACATTTGAACTTRCACGTGGACAGTCTCCATGAGGCAAGCTGCTGAGTGACCTTCTAGCATTCCTGCTATTCCCTAGCAACGGCAAAGGATGAAAGAAATGAAAAAGGATAAGCCCCCTGATATTTACAATACAATTCTGAAACAGGAGAATATGCACACAGGCAATAAAACTGAGTAGTTAATGAAGTCAAGATAAAGTTCACACACTACTTTATCCCCTAGAAAATTATTCATGTGCTAGACTCCACATGAACTCTGGAATTAATTCTTGTCTTCATAAATAACTTTTCTGGTCTTGATCAAAACCCTTGCTGGGCTGTCCTCCTTACATCCGATGATTTAAGGCCACACCTTTCAGAGAGGAACTGGAATTGCTGCTTCGTTCTTGGTTCTGAAAATGGCTACTAACTGAGACAATACTGTATAAATATTTAGATGCCTATCTGACACTATATCCAAGAGATACCCACGTACACTAGCAATGAAATGGAAGAAAAAGGGATAAAAAAACTTAGAAAGGATACACCTGCAAATTAAAAGAAAGAGAAAAGAAGGAACTTTTTAAAAACAAAGTAGGTATCAAGAAAACCGATCAGAACTTTTGACCTAAAAAGCTAAAAAATTAATATATGGAATAATAGATAACTAGTGAGATCAGAAGTGTAGATTAGATTATTAGGAATAGAAAATAATAATTTAAAAAGATAAAATCATTTCCATAGAGGAACATTTACACAAAGTAGGATTTTTTTTATCTGAAGGGCTATACAAGTAATTCGATACTTCAAAAAACAAACAAAAAAAAAAAAAAAAAACAAAAAACCCCCAACACAAACACTGAAAAAAACCACATCTTCAATTGCAGTCCACAAGAAGAACCTTTCATAAAATGTTTTTTTCAGATTATTTTTATTTTCCAAATCCTGAGCACAGTGAGTTGGAAACACCTATAAGTCACTGGGCTTCAGGCTCAGACCATTTGAGCAGGAAGGCAATGCCTTACATAATTCTGGAAGGAAAATGGCTCAGAAAAAGAAGTTAATAGTGAAGGAAACTAATCTGGATCGGATTTTTGGCTGCTGAAAATTAGCTTCTGGAAGCACACATTGATGTCTTATTTCTTGACTGGCTCTCTGGGGACCTCAGAAAGTAAATGTATTATCCTCTGCTTGAGCTTAGTTATGATGCAGTAGTTCACAGGAAGGGGGTATGCAGAGGGGATGGGAAAATGAATCAGGATTCACATTCACTCAAGGCTTTCTGGGTGTTCCTCCACCTCTGCTCCAGGGTGGTCCTGCTGCCTTGCCTGGAAGAGCTCCAACTGTCCTTGATAAGGGAACCTCAGACCAACAGGGCTGTCACAGCACTGCTTCAGCTTGTGCTGCATGTGGCCACAACYTTTTTCAGCCTGTGCTGAGTTCCATGATGCTGAAACAGTGCAGGGGCCATAAGAGATGTGAGCACAAGCAAAAACAGCTACAAAAAAATTTACAGAATTCTAGGGTAAAAATCAGGCTCATCCACTACCGCTGTCTCCTTTAATAAGGGTGTGCAACACCTAGAGTGGAAGGTACCTTTCCTTTAGTCATTCCTGCTGGTAATATTTTGATGTCTGAACTGCTCTCCGGCCCAAGGATTTGACTAGAAGAATGTCAGGCACAATTTTGCTCTGAAGTCCATCTGGCTGCAAGGGGTAGTAGACCTACAACATGGTTTCAGTTGCAGGAAGGAACTAATCCCATGTCATTCCTTAAGGGACCCAAAGGTCTGAAGCTATTTTCTCGGTTCAATATTTAAAAGTGCTGTAACATTTGCATTTCGCTCCTMACGTTCACTAGGCCAGGGCTCTCACAGGGAAGATACAAAGGTGCCTTTAAGCCATTCACGGGATCTTCTGGCTGTAAATAAATACCAATCTGACAGCCCAGTGCCAGGGTACAGAAATATTGCATTTCAGAAGAAGGATACTGCATACAGCAGGCAATTGCCATATCAGGGCCTTTAATTACAATGAGAACTGTCCTTGCTTTAAATACCTCAACTTTTATGGGACAGAGCAGCAGCTAAGTGCTCAGGCAAGGCTGTAATGTTTTCTTCTAGACACTGGCTGAGAGCCAATGCTCTTATGGCAGAGAGTAGTAGTTTAGTGTGGTGTGTTTCTACCTATTGACCCAAAGACTGGAAGTTCCAGCCATAACTTGAACAGGCTGATTACGTCCTTGCTCCTCTGTGAAAATAGGAGAGTACATAAAATTTTTATCAGGCTGAAGAAGTAGATTAATATCCTTGCCTGGTTTTTTCAGCCAGGATGAACAGACCAGTCCAGACCAGGTTGGTCCAGGCCAGGGGCTCTCTAGAAGGGCTTGAAGCARGCATGGAAAGGTCTGGGTGTGAGCAGGCGTCCCACTGATAGTGCTTGAGGCATGGCTGAGGGGCACCAGGGTAATGCAGCAAATGGTAATAYGGGGTCTGCTACTTGTATGGCCCCACCCTTCCAGGAAGAGCACAGGAGTGTGATTGAGAGGCCAAGCCAGTGTTGCCCATATCAGCACAGCACATGAAAGGCAAACAGTGAGGCAGAAAAGAAACTCAAGGAGGAGTGCTAATAGGATGCCTGCTACCCTGTGGCACTGCAAGGCTGGCAGCCCACGCTCTGCCTCTTGGGTAGAAGATGTTTAAAACATTCATCCCCCTCAAGCACACAAAAMTCCATGCCCTGCTGGTGGCCTTCTTGTAGGTTTTGTTATTAGCAATGGTGATTTAGCCCTGGGCAAGGTATATTAAAGCAACCCTTGTAAGCTGGATGCCAGGGAACAACAGAGACTGAAAAATCTTCCTCCAGTTAGACAAAATAGATCTAATCCTATAATAGCTGGCATGAGGTGTTTGGCAGACGTCCCAGAGTGAAGGACAGAGCTGATCAATATTAAACATTCCCAAGCAAGTGAAGCAAGCCAGCAAGAAAAAAATGTAGGAGGTAGCCCTTATTTTGAGGGAAGAGGGAGTGCTCAGGCTGAGGGAAGCAGAGTTGCTATATGGACACCATCTCAGTTAAATGTAATTTTTTTTCATTTGGATGGTAAAACTGTTGAACATGATTAACTATAAGCGAGATTTATACCTAACTGTCTCAGGCCTCTCTGGAATACAGCCTTTGCCAGAGCTCTTCAAATTCCRCTGCTGAAATATGACGTTCTTTTCAAGAAAACAGCTCTATAGATATTCTTTCAGTAAGGTTAGCTTATAGATTTTCATCTATATCCTTTGTGCAAAAGAGAAGAAAAAAGAAGAAGGTAGAAACCTGCCCCAYAGAACTGTAAAATTTGATAAAGGGAAGGAGAGTAAAATGAAACAATTCAAGAAAAATATTATCCATCAAGTTAGTGTATACGAAAAATACGTAGCTTTTCAAATGCTACTCCAAGAATTCCATTCAGAATAGGATCATTTCTTAATTCATTCACACAAAGACACAATATGGTCCATGCCATTCTAAATCCCCAGGACTGTTTATAATGTCTGTCACAATTAAATTCATCTGTGCTTTGAATTTAATTCTCTATTCCTTAGGCTTTTGAGCCTTTCATTCAAGAAAGCCCATTCAGAGATGGTTTCTGGGTCTTAAGTTAGAATTGCTTTGGCATGGAACTGTTTCAGACCTTACTGCTACACACAAGAGCTGAAAAGAGAGTGAATATAAATAAATATTATATCAGGTGCTATAAAGTTGGCTTGTAAATCTCTTAATATTCCACCTGACTTTCTACACTTCATTTTTATATGCCCTCAACTTAAAGTGGAATCTGAGGTTTTCTTACATTCTTCTAATCCCACTGTTTCTAGTGTTCTGGRTGCCAGACTCACACATTTCAGATGTGTACCTTGCTTGCAAAAGAAAGAATATTCAAATAACACTTCAGAATGTCAGCCAAGCATATTTCCCTTCAAACTCGTCAGCCCATGTTGTTTCTTTTGTACTCTTCCTGACTATAATGTACTTCACTTCTCTTGAGCTTTTCAAGGAGATATGGAGTGACTGGAAAACCTGGAGTCCCTCTTACCTTGTGAGGACAGGAATGAGAGGCAGACATGCAGTCAGCAGCCCCTGAATAAAACAGGGGATTTCAACCCCTCAGCAGGAATGAGACCAGTGTTTCAAATCAAACCTTTCTGGACCAATGGGAAAAAACAGCAGGTGGGWGAGATTCAGGAGTCTTGATGTGAGGGTTGGGACATCCTCTGCACGTTTGTTTTAGCAGCAGGAGATGACAATTAACTCTTCAGCACATCAAAAAGGACAGTTGGTTTGTGATGCTCATCTCCAGCTGCTGTTGCAAGGAACAGTCTTAAAATTTCCTTTCCATTCATATTTTCCTYGCTTTTTACATAACACATTTGACTTCCCTGCTCACACTTGCCCAGTAAAGGGAACCAAATTAGAAAGCATGACCCAGACAACAGAGAGCTTTGTATGTACCTGTTCTCTGTAAACATAGTCCTGTTTCTATTCTCTTCACTTGAGCTAAATTCCCTTCCGGGGGGTAATGACACTCTGTCCCTAACCATATAACTCATATGTTGAAGTAAGATTTAGCAGAAGCCTTAAAAAACTTCTGCCATCTACTATGAAGGTCACTTTATAAGAGAGAAAGTTTCTGTAGTAACTAGTAACAAGTAAGACACTTCYCTAGCTTGTTTTCTACCTCTACTTTATTCTATTACAGCAGGGAAAAAGTAGAAAACCAATCAATAAACCCTTAAATCACACAGGAATGAAGGGAGACAAGTGAATGTAAATTAATAGATGCTGTACAATTCCAAAGAAGAAAATGTAAAGAARCTAGGTGGAATCCTAATAAATTTTGTTGCTTTCTGTCTTGGTGAATGATAGCTCTGGGAACAAAATTCCAGCAAGACTTGTCACTTAGTCAAAATGGATGTTTATAATTATGAAACAAAGTGAGTTTTAATTCGATTGTCTCAGAACAGAAAACAGAACATAAATACAAACTTGCATGGGAGATACTGGAGACAGAAAACAAATMATGGTTGTTTACAAAGACTCCAAAGAGATCAGAGTATTTTAACATATGCTCATTTTCRGGACTTGGGAGGGGCAAGAGATTTTTATTGATGTTGCCTGTAGAAATAATAGATAAAACTTGCCAAAAGCATAGGCAAAAACAATTAAATAGCTTGATGAAGGTATGGCCGTGGGACTTCCTAGCCCTTTTCATACCTGGTCTCTCAAGGTAAGATGGGCAACAATACCCAAAACTGCAGAAGTTATATGACAGAACATTTAAGCTTCCAAGGCAAATTCTGCGTTAGAAATTTATTTTCTGTTCTTAAATGTGACAACCTCTGACAAACTCTGTCAGACCCTCAAACTTTGTGATGAACAGCAGGACGATGCATGCTTCAATAATCCTCTTGTCTCTATTCTCATTAGTGCTCAGCATAGGAATAATTAACTCCAATGGTAATGTCATATGGAAAACAAAAAAGTTTTGCAAACAGAAAGCGAATCTTACTTTTTGGAAAAGTTCTTTCAAGTAATGAAATCAGCAGAGATTACTATCTCAATTCCACAAAAAAAGGAAGGCAAAAATGGATTTCTGCATCTCCTTGCCACATATGGAAAATATCAGGCTGTTTTCTCMCCAGTAATGCTCTCTTGAGACCCTAATCATTCTTGAAGAAAACACTTTTTTGCATGTGCCTTGCAAACTTCCCCTTTCCTAGGAACCTCTTTTCCACCTGCATCCCTGATATTGCCCAGATTCGAGCTCCTGGAGCTGAAAGGCAGACTTCCCTCCATTCTTGAGGGATCACTGACTGCAGCCCCATTAACCACTGTCTTTAGAAATATCTGCAGATCCCTTGAAGCACCTCAGAGCTGCCTTTGGCAACAGCACCTGAGGGTCTCCACACACTTCTGGGATGCAATTTCTTCAATGACAAAGCCATACACTTTGTAGGATCTCTCCACAGTTTCAATGTACTGCTTCAGCTCACAGCAGACCCGGGTAGATTATTGTATAAGAAGGTGAAACCTGTTCCCAGCTAATTACCAGGATGTTGGCCACTGGACTATTCTGGCCTTTTTAATTTCCATTAAGGAAGTTGTGTGGTTTCTCAGAAATCAAGTTGATTACATTAGGTGAAATACATGGAACATTCCTGCAGCTGTGTTACCAGGAAAATCTCATCTATATGTTGCCCTTGAGAACTGGCAACCAGTTATTTCTAAGACATATTATTTGACTCAGTCACTGATAACTAATTATTTAATTGACATCACAGAAAAATGTGCAGCATGTGTCAGCTATGCACTAAATAGACTCCAGTGCTTGGGATTTTTAGTTAGTAAGTCCCTCTTTTTGTCTTAAAACAGCTGATCACATCATAAAGCGACTTTAATATGGCGAAGTTAAGAGAGAGAATAAAAGCTTGGGAAGGAAAAACAAAGAATTAAACAACAAAGATTTATTGGTGAGGGTTTATCACAAAGGTCATGCCAAGGCAGTTCTCTGTCAAATCCTTAGTACAAGGTGTAATGGCTCTATGTAATACTGAATATCAAATTGACATTCAACATTCCGTACCGTCACCTACAAGTCAGGACAGAACTAGTCTGTTATATGGAACCGCTGATGTTTTTGTATTTCCTCTTTCTGATTGTTTAGATTTTCTCAATGATTTATGTAAGCATTTCATACCATTGTAGTTTTTATATAAAAAGGAAATTGTGATGATCTTCTCCTAGTAAATCACCAAATTGCTGTGATAGCAATGATTTAACACTCAGAAGCTTCATAGGAACCACCAGACCCTGTCAGAGACCCCTAGAGAGTAGAAAGAAGGTCCTGTGACCCTCCCGAGCACTGAAATCTGGCAATCGAAGAACTCAGGGTCCAGCATTGCTGCTGAAAATTGCAGTATTTTAAACACTAAATAGTTTATAATGAGTCAACTACAGTAATTATGTTTGTGAGGAAACAGTCAGGTACGTAACGTTTTTTCACTCAGAGTCTTAATCTTTGTGCTTAAGGGTATAAACAATAAAACCTATGGACCATTAGAAAATTGTTTTACCTCATATAATGTCTCTCAGATTCCCTTGAAATTCCCTTGAAAATACATGGTTATATTAGATAATATATATTTATATTTTGGAAGGCGGGAGGGCTACCAGGGTCAGCTCACTGTCTTCAGATTCAAATTTCTAAATATCATTCACCATGAGGCCCAGTATTCTCATCTACTCCCATTCAGTGTACTCACAGGTAACCTCCACTGCTCAAGAAAACATTTTCATCAGGAAAAATAGTGCTATGGGGCGTTTGCTTTCCAATTAATTTCCCCAGTCCTGCAGCTATCATTTGAAATCTGACTAGTTTCAAGGGAAAATTTTTGAAAGTAAAATGGAAGAATTGCACTTTTCTTTTCCTGCCCTGACTCTCCACCTGCCCAAATCAGATTGTTTTTTCCTTTACCGTACTGACCAGAAGCCCAAAAGATGCAAACATCTTTTGGACCAATCACCAATTTACACTAAATCACACATTTTGAATATAAAATTAATTCTGTCGTCACATTCTTAACGGCTATTTCAGAATTTCTTGCCGAATTTTAGGAATATGTTAACAATAGTGTTTTTCTCACTTTCTTCACCTCCAGAATTGCAATTACATTACCTGGAGACTTTTCTAAATGCGGTAAAAAGTTATTTTAAAACTAACCCCACAACTCAGCAATCTTACTAAACCATTTGTTTCTATACTGGGACAGACATACACAGAAGTCCTAATGGTTTGGTGTGTCTAAGTACCCACAGTGTCTGAGCATACCCAATCGTCCTCCTCGTGGCTTGGGCTTCAATGTGTTAGTAAATGGCAGGAGGTTGCTGCTTTACTCTGAATCCCTCGTCCATTGTAGAGCCACTTATATTTTCACCTTTTTTCCAACAGAGAAATTGAATGTAGATTTTGTCTGTTTGCCATTTTAGACTGAACTACATGACTCRGGTGGTGCCTTTGGAGGGGAAATAGTTGATTTTTAAAAGAGAGAGAGAAAGAGGTGAAAAAAAGAGTGGAAAATGCAGGAGTAAAGGAGGGAGGAGTCTGCTTTGCAAATGAGTGAACCATGGTGTGAAGGCAAAGTTACCAATTTGGACATGTTCTTAGATACATAGCTACCTAAATAAAATAAAAACTCAATTTTTCAAATACCAAATATAGTTTGGGTATAATTTATCTTGCAGCATATGACTAGAGACATTGGACAATGAACTAATAGGTTCTGAATTTCTGATGAAAATCTTAGCTTATTAGGCAAGAACAGAAACCGGAAAAGACGCATATTTAACACATCTGTAAATCAGGGTGACACATGCAATCATTGAATCCATTCCAGTTCATTGAGTGCCAGCTTGGTTCCAGCTATTCTATGTACTAATTGCTTATTTACTCTCTGATCTAATGTAATTTCTTTCCCTGTCTAAAGCTCTGGACCGGTCAAACCACAGCTTTGAACAAAGTCCAAAATTATTATTGATCAAAAGATTCTTATAATACTTAATAATCTTCAATAATTAAACAACAGAGGCACATTATTTTCCAGTGTAATACTTTGATGGATAAATCAAATTAAAAAACCCAGGGTGAAAGAGCAGCACTTAGGCTAAATGTTACTGCATGATCACACCATTTATTTYAAAAAAGGTCTTCCCTATTAGTCATCCCTTGTTCTGCAAACTCAGAAGCATCTGCTCTGCTACTCAGATGTGTCAACCTATCTAAAGCAGTAAGATAATAACTAYTTTTAGGCACTTTTAAAATGATTGAAAATTAATGGAAGATATTATATACCTGATATTTAGGAAATAGCATAAATATTTGTTCCAGAATAAAGAGACTTTTCATTTATCCTACTTTAAACTAGCTTTTTCAGAGGATGAGAAGGAGATGAAACCGCTTTCATTGCATCTTCTAGATTTTTATCTGAGTATTTCTAATTGTTGTGGTCTGTGGTTAACCAGACAAAATATGTCATATTTTGGGTCAAAACAAGAAAGCATTAATCAGGCCAAGTTAACCTYTAATGAGTCATATCCTTAATATAGCCCACACAAATAAATGGAAATAAATTGATCAACACCCCATAAGAATCTGACCAGAGACTCTGAGATGGGAACTCTGAATCAGCACAGGTATGGAATACACACCTGAGGAGAAAGGGAGGGCTGTTTCCATCTGCCTGAACAGGGCTCTAACAAAGCTGTTTTTTCATATCAGTTTCATGTTTCCTTCTCACTGCAGGCTGTGCACTGATTATATGTTTCTTTCCAAATACTGGATGAGCTGCTGGAATTTGGTCAGATGCTTGACGTATTCGCTGGTCCAGCAAATGAGTTGAACATAATCAACACAGAACTCTCTTTTGCTTTACATTTTCATTGCTCAAAGGTCCTTCAACTAGAAAGGTGGCTTRGTACCTATTTAGCTTTGATTTCTTTTCTTTAGGGTTGGACTGGCATTTTTTCCTGCCTGACTGGAAAAGGATGCATTGAGGCRTATTTCTGCAACCAGAGGATATGTACATTACAGCAAAGCACTTAAGTACATAGCAAGCAAGAACATTCCAGGTGCGCGATAAAGAGCACAGTGGGAAGTAGCTATAAGCGGATCTTACGGGATCATTTCTTTTCCTACACCATTCGATGTCAGAAATTGTTCTCCTGGCAGTTTGTCAGAGGGCACGTTAGGATGATGTGTTCTCAAAAGAACCTAGAAAAATAAAAGGTCTGCTTCACAACAATTTTATTTGGCAGATGTAATTTGAAATATTTGCATGTGAGACGCTTGTTCTAAGGATGAAAAAGAAATGCTATCAATCAACTTAGTGCCTGGCAGACAATGATATTTCTTTGTTTCTTCTTCTTCTTTGAATATATATATATATATAAAATAAAGAAGAATCCAAAACACAGAAACTAGCTTTGATTTTCTCAAGGACATACTGCATTATGCACAATGCATGCATGATTCCAGACACGTCCCCAAAGCCAGAAGGTGTTGCCGGGAGCATTCTTAGCTTTTGATTTCTGGTTTTTCTGTGAGTAGGACGAAGCAGGGGATCTAACTCACGTGCAAAGAAAATGTGATTCTACGGTACCTGAGACTAAGCCAAGAGTCAACCCTTCTTATAGTAAACTGTGCTTATTGTTTTATTTTCCAGATGCATGAAACTCATTTTTTGAAGTCTCCAGAGATAAAGAAAAGTGCTCAATTCGCCATCGTGGTTTAACCCTRCTTGACAACCAAGCACCACATGCTCACCCAGTCCCCACCCCCTTCCCCACAGCGGGATGGGGAGAGAATCAGAAGAGCAAAAGCAGTGATGGCTTTTCAACATCACAATGCATAAAAAAAAAGTAGATAAGGTATTTACAGGGGCTATGGCATCCATTTTAGGAAAGCAAAAGTAATGGCCAATTCAGGAAACACTATTTTGGACAAACRCTGCTGAACAAACGAAATTACAATATCTTACCAGCTAAGGACAATTACCAAGTATTATGTTTTATTCATGTAATTTACTGATGCCTTTGACCAGCCTGACATTATGAAGATTGAGTCAGTCAGAATTTATAGACAACAAGCAGAGTCAATGACAACTTGCCTCGTTAAGAAGAAATGTTGGATCACTAAAGAAATATGTTTAGTCATTTGCCTGTCAAATCCTGGTTTTAAAAAATGCTCTGAGCTGATTCCTCCTCCTGAGTGAACGGGCTTGACATTTATTGTCCCTGTCTTCCATCTCTGGCTGGCATTGGCAGCATGATGGAAATACCAGCTACTGTACTTTGGTAGGAGCCAGGATGATCCTAGGGATGTGCAAGCACAYGGAAGCACACAGACTCAGCTCTGAACCCAAGCATCACACCCTGATAGAGCAATGCACAGCAATTCAATGTTTGAAATGAAATACCCTAGGGAGCTTCATTTATACCCATTATTATGGAGGGGCTTTCAGGTCAAGAAAGCAATCAAGGATTCAGATATTTTAGATATAAAGAGGTCAGAGCAGCACCATCATCCCTTGAATATATTTGGGGATGTTGTATGAAACCCATTTTAAGTCAATACACAGATATCAGAATAATTTTGTTTTATGCATCAAATAACTTATTCATAAAGACTAAAAATCAAGATCACCTCCTCTCACACATTTCATACCTTCATAATACTCTAAAATGTGGTGGTCTTAGTGCCAGGAGAGAATGTTACRACATCACAAATTATAAGATAGTATCAGTTCAGTGTATGCCTTATATTGGAAAACATTACGGATTGCATGAAAAAAATGGTTGCCAACACMAGTATCTCCAGAACTCGAGATAAGATAAATCTATAAGCAAGAGATAATAGGTCAAATATACTGACTAAAAATAAAGAAAGTTTCTGCAGAGTAATAACAACAATATCGTAGCTGTCTGTGTTATGTCCTATATCAGAACACCTCATCTGATAAATTTATCTTCACACTTTAGCTCCAGCTAAAATTGGAGATAAAGAAAACAAATGATACATGACCATACAACAGCATGTCTTGTCGACCCACGTGGGAAGCTTTTTATAGAACCAGGCTTCATTTTCCTTCACAACTGTAATAAGTGACATTTAAAGGCATATACAGCATATAACTAATATAGATTAGATTTGTTTCTGTATATATACATATATATTGTGTGTGCTCAATGTAATGAGCTATAATAATCAAGTACATATCTGCACACAGGGTATTTTAATGGCTAAGAAATCCTATTATAGTCAACAGTCAGTTTAGCTATGTGGATAATTTTAATAGACACATTACTTTAGAACAAGCCTTTACCATCTGTTCTGCCCTCTAATTACAAATGCAACAGGAATATAATTCACAATTGCATAATTAAAAAGACATAAGGAATTTAATGTATGTCTCTGATCCCCTTTAACATAGCTTGCATCTGCTGTGTTTTCCTTTTGCTTCGCAGACCCCCCAAAAAAGCCCAAGGAAAACTTTTTTCTCTTAAATTCTCCCCATTTGTGTTTGTTCCATAAAAGGCATTATTCATATAAGTAAGATTACTGAACATATGTGGAATGCATCTGAACACAAGTGCCTGCCTGTCCCCTATAAGCTATTCTTACATACACACTTATAGAAAACTATAAACAATCCCTCTAGGTGTCTGGCCCTATGGACAAAGTGCTGTCAGACATCACAAATCAAGAGCAATTGCATTKTTAAATCTGAGCCAGCTTCCATGTACTCTAATAAAAATGTCCTTAACTGCTTCAAGAGAGTTAATTGATTCAAGAGAATGAAAGTGAAAATAAGCAAGAAACTGGAAAATAAGGAGATAAAATCCAGGTATGGCAATTCAAAATAAACATGCAAAGGTGTACTTTATACATCATATCCAATGGAAAAAGTTGGAAAAAATTAAGCACACAATCTAGGGAATTCTAAAGATAATGGTGCTACAGCAACCCACCAACATCATAAATTCAGTATTTTTATTATGCTCCTTTGAAAACAAATACTAATTTAATAAGGAAGAGGTGTAGCAAGGAAATCAGAGGAGAGGAAACAGGGCAAATACAAATTCAGTAAGTTACAACCTGTATAGGTCCCCTAAATTACAGTTTTAATCTTAGAAGAACACTGTGGAAGTTCAAAAATTTTGCGATCAAATTTTTCAGTTGATAAGTTTTAGTAAGGTTGACTGATTTTTGCCTTAAATGTCAGTCTTGAATATTCCACTGGAACAGAGTATCAAGCAGTGTTCCCTTATTTTTTCACTGTTTTACCTGTTTTTCACTCCATCACACAGCGACAAAGCCCATCCAACAGAGAAAACCTTCCATTGCTTGTGTACCATCTTGTATACTTTGGGGGAAAAAACCTCATTGCTCTCTTTGTAGAAATTATTAATTAATTTTATTAAAGAGTTTTAATCCAGGCCTACTCCTTTTAAGCATATTTCTTAAATAATAAGATGATCTGTCTTAAGCTTCTGCATTTATTTCTATGGAGACTCAGTTTTATTCATTAAYGTTTTACTGGGAACTTTATCATGAGAAACTAGCTAAATAAGCATTTCATATCAATATTGAATTTATAACAGTATGGAGGATCTTTCTTAGTTATACTTCTGCAGTGTAATTACTTTGGACCATATGCAACTTTATAGGACATTGAAACAGACGTTTCTGATAAAATTTTAAAAGGAACTGGAATACACAGTGTACAGATCTGTTTGGAAATGTTGGCTGCTTAGATGCCTAAAAGTAAAGCCAAAGAATGTATTGAGAGCAAAGTCCATAATATTCCTACTGATACTAGTTTATAGTAGGCAATACCACAGAGGTAAAGCACAGACTATTTCTACACGTCCCTGGTGAAATCTGTTTCCTTGTAAACATTATGTGCTGAAATGCTTCAATGCAGTCAGAGAAAAAGAAAAAAAAAAAAAGGAAAAAAAAGGAAAAAAAAGAAGCACACCTAGATTAAACAAAAGCTTAGACATTACAGGAAAACCAAAATACCAGCAGGTGTTCCTCCTCACTTTGTACTCCAGCCCAGGAAAATAAACTACCACACTACATGGAGAAAGTGTGAGTCACCGAGCATTGTAAATTTTCCTAATGTATCACAGCTACAGAAACACCTGTGCTAAACACAGTAACATTGTGCTAATCCTCTGCGAATATTTCAACAGCCCTCCGGTGTTTTCTTTCCTTACCAGCGTGCTGGGGTGGTCAGTGTTTTCCTTCCTCCTCCTCTCCACACGCCTCCGGCGCTCCCAGGTTTGAACTCGGCCAGGGCCCCCGGGCCACTGCCCGGCCCCTGCGGGTCCTGGGGCCAGCAGCTTCCCCGGGCAGCTCGGCCAGCCCAGGACGAGCCTCAAACATCCTTCGTGGGCAGTACGAGGCCAGCACGAGGACTTTGCTGCAGGGGCACCCTGCTGGCATCGTTTTCCGTCGCCCTTTTTCTCTCGCTGTGTAAGAAAAGATGCTACGACGTGGCTGGGTGACAGCGCTGTGCTTTCAAACGGCTCCGTGTCCAAAACAGTGTTCTCGTGCCATCCCTTGTGTTGATAAAGGCCAAAGCAGGTGGAGGATGAGCCCACCTGACACTGCTCAAGAGCGCCAAGTGAATCACACGGGGAAAAAACAGTTTAAAAACACAGGGGACAGCGCCTCGCTACCTCCCCTGCAGAGCAGCCATCCTGCACAGCCCTGCTTCACCCACGCACCCCATGGCCATCTGCAATGGAGTCCCCAACGCACCCACCCATCCGTGGGCTCCTCTGGGGGCTGCCCTGGGAGGAGTGTTCAGGGAAGCCTCTGGAACCTGCCAGAGCTCCCGGCCTCACAGCTCTCCCTTCACCCCCCACTGCTGAGGTCCAGGGCAGGAGGGAGGGTGACTGTGAACCTCAGCTGTGGGTCACTGTCCTTTCCAGGGAAAGCTGAGGGGGAAAAGTCTGCCTTGTGTGAGCCCAGGCGGGAGGAGACCACCCTTTGAGTCCCCTGCAGCCTCCCCAGCCCATCTATCATCAACTCTTGTCTATTTGGTAATGAGCACAGGCTGGAGTTGCCATGACAGATCATTTAAACCTTATACTCAGGATTCAAGCAAAATTTTAGTGCTAGAGATTAGGACAGGCTCTGGATGGCAAAGGCTGATTTGGCCTGACGGGTCCTACACAGGCTGCTCCAGCCCCACAGGGAAACCACCGCTGATCCCAGGGCAAGAAACTGGTGGAGGCTGATAATCCTCRCATCCTGGTGCATCTGAGGGGGCTCAGTGGGGAGGCAGAAATTAAAAGGACACCCAGATCAAGGATTGTGATGCTGCTGTTTGCAGATAGATTACATGCAGCTAAACTGCAGCTTATTGCACCGCTGACAGGCTGAGTGCTGAGGATGAGCCAAGGAGCCAAGAGCAGGTTTCCCATAGCTCACAAACATCACAGTTTACATGGCAGCTCTCTTCTAAATTCAGACTTTTTGTCAAAGAGAGCTGTGGTTTATATCAGTAAAAAAAAAAAAAAAAAAAACCAAAAAAAACCAAAACCCAAAACTGCCCAAAAGTCCAGCACTTGCAGAATCAGCTACCCCTCATTCTTAGACATGTTTAATTAAAGTTACTGTCTTGTCTCCCTGCCTGCAGCTCTCAGGACTCATTCCCCACCTTGCAAGCCCAGCCCTGTGCCCTGACAACACACAATAAGAGAGTTCTGACCTGCAAGGTCCACTGCCCAAATATCTCAAGAAAACTAACTTAGGAAATATTGAGTTTAGAAAAAAAAAGATGCCACAATCTGGTATCCATATCCTTAATCATTTTTTCAGTTAATTTTTTAATAAAGTGGGATGTTTGGAAGACATTAACATGACTAGTGAAGTTAAGATAAAGATTCCAGTTGAAAAAAATATTCCACACTGAAAAGTGTTCTCCTTTTGGCAAAACAGATAAATTTTATTTTAAAATAAGCATGTACGTAGATATTACATGGTAATTTTTACCAGTGAACCAAAAGAGGGAGAGGTCAAGAGCTACCAAGCATAAGATTAAATGAATAAGCCACAAATGTCCCTTTTATAATTGTCAACTGTGTGTATTCCACTTTTTCATTAACAAGCTCTCTATAACACAGGAGAGTATAACTAGAAAGTAAATCCTACCTTATCCATTAAGTATACTCCTCCTTCACACAGAAAACTTTATTTTGTGGTAAAAATTGTCCTGTTGCTTTCTGTAAAATACACTTTCCATAAACCCCAGCTGACAGGCATGGGATATAYAAAGCAATGACACTAAAGCAAGGGAGCACATGACTCTGGTAGCAGTTTCAGAGTTGTCTGTGTGATTTCTGAGCTCACCTGCATTGCATTCAAGGGTCTGCAGTTGCTCTGAGCTCACCAGCGACACTTGGGGCATGGTCTGAGTGTTGTAACACTGTCCTGTCACCTTACCGGACTGGGAGCATCCCACGCTCCCGAGGGCTGTGTTCCTTCCTGTGCAAAGTGAGGCAGAGAACATGGGAGCATCTGAGAGTGGCCCACACGGGAATAATCTGTTGTGGGGTGGTAAGAGTCTCTCTTGCAGGATGGCGGAGAGTGGTCCACACTTCACCCAGCAGAGCTGACAGTTCAGGATCTCTGCAATTGCACTCATGTCATTCTCTCAATTTATAGACAGAAGCTGACTCCTGTCATGTTCTGACAGACACAGAAAGCAGCTATGTCAAGGGTGGGTTTTGATTAAATAAGTAATTCTTTTATCTTCCATTGTAACTCTTACCAAGGCAAAGTGAACCTTTTAAAAGATGTTAATATGTGCCATAAATTAGGAAAAAATCCATTTTAACCTCTACCATAGTTGATATCTTAGTGGATTTACAAGACTCCATGATGTTACTCCTGAGAATTCTTTATTCCGAGCGGAACTCAACTATGTCCCAAAACCAGAGATGAAATCTGGTTTATCACCTATAGGTGTTTAATAATTCTGCTTCATTGTCTGCTTTCTATTCTTATCATGTCAACAGCACAAAAAATTACTTGCTAATGGCAAAACCAGTTGAGAATTCAACTTTCTGCTGTCATCAGTGACTTGATTTATCTCCTATCATCTCAGTGAAATCTCCAGTTAAAGTACACATTTTTTTCCTTATCTTTCAGCCTACCCAGGTTTGTGAAATAAGTCTTGCAGGCAGTTTTCTCACTGGAGATTGAGAGAGTTAATGGGCTCATCAGAAAACCATTGCCCTGAGTACGAACACTCCCTGGTCTRTTTGCAGTTCTGGAAAAAGGCAGGGTGATATAGTATTTTACTTGATCAAGCTTTTTGAATTCCTCAAGAATTTGGTGCATTTTTATGAGTGGAAACATGCAAGTGCCCCCTTGGTTGCCTGATCACCTACATGGAGTCCCAGAAATTAGATTTTCCTTCTTTTTAGTCTTCATGCAAGAAAACAACATGCTAGATACTCTCCTAAGCTTCTTGACAGGTTCTGAAACTTGGTTTCACCCTACTCAACACCCAAGTTCTTTGTAAAGAATAATTTCTCTCTTTTTTTTAATCCACCAAACTATTTGTTTCCCTTTAAACTACTGCTTCAGAAAAAAAACCCAAAACCATAGAGTGTAGAAAACTTTACTGGAGGAAATTAGGTATTTTCTTGTCCAAAGTCACGTGTTGTAAGCCCACCTCTGGGTGTAGCAGTACAAGCCAACCACTGTGTAGCACTTTACTGCTACATTCTTCTGAGATTAATTTATTTAAATGGCAAAGAGGAAATTCTGAAATTCTTCTGCTTCTGGATGCTTCTGGTGGTTCAGAAGTTGTTCTGAGAAAACAATCCATATTCAAAGACTTCTTTCAAAGGGCTCAACTTCAGAATTAGAGTCCATAGATCCCTGTTTCAGACTGCAAGGTAAGAGTGGCAACTAATCAATCRTGCAATTGCCATTTGCAAAGACTTTGTTTTCTAAGATAATTAGAGTTCCTCAGGAGTTGTCCAAAGCCATTGACAAAATGTATCAATAAATCTACTGCTGCTGTTGATTCAGGTTTTACTCACAACTCACTTTGCTGAGGTTATATCTCCATGAACTAGATTCAGAAAAAATATGACAAGGTCAGGCTGTTGTCTTATCAAAACCTGTCAAGTTTAACTAGGATGCCAATATTCTTTTGTGTTATGTACCTTTAATTACCTCTTTAAAAAAAATCAAAGGAATTATTATACTGAGTCAAACAAGGTTTCCTTTAATCTCATGGCCTCTCTCCATTAATAACTTTATACCAGATGCTCCAGCAAGCTGCCCAAGAACCTGGGTTAGCAACAGTCAAACCTTGGGAGACTGCTCGACCTCCTCAGTAGTACACCAACACACATGCTGTAAAGGGATTGGRGGCCATGGAGGACAAACATAATTCATTTTCCTTTGCACTGCTACTTTAGGTAAACTTTCAATGCAATAARGAGCATGAAAAAATAGTTTTTAAGACTATCTTTGTAATATCTTTAAGTTACTACTAAAATGAAAATAGCATTTTTTTTCCTAAGTAATACACATTGACCAAATTTGTTGGAAGGACACTAAATTATTTTGTTGGGCTCCAACAGCTAGCGATTTTCTAAAAAAAGGTAGAAAACATGTTAAACAAAGCTCCCTTCCTGTGTAGACTTGTGCCTGTCTTAACACTGATGACTGTATTTGAGGTCTTAATAAATGGAAAACATCAAGGTAATTTAGGACCTCGTACTACAGCCACCTTCATCAATAGAGTCAGTAGAGTGGAGTGATGCTGAAGTGAGTGGAAGTTCAGCATCCACAGGATGTCAGCTTCAATAAGATTGTTGCAAGACAGGTATAAATCTTCTGCAAGATCTTTGTAGCATCATGTGGTCCTCCTTCCATAGAAGGTGTCCCTCCTCYGCATGTGGAATGCAGTTCATCCCTGATTTTGTCACTTTGCTCTGAGCTGATTACAATCCATGGAGTCTTGTTTGTCATCACCACCGTGTTGCACAGTGGTAATATCTTGCTACTCACACAGACACCCCTGGGAACACCTGCAACACCCCTATGTGTGTGTGACTGAACTGGTTTCATGATCAACCATGTGCCACTGGATAAATAAATCACCCAAATCACTCAGCATCAAAACAATCTACACATTGAGCTCACAGGACAGTTTATGGCACACTCTGACACACGGAGCATCATTTTTCACCTTTGGCACTGAGCTCATAGGTTCTCCAATATCTTTTAATTGAGTAACTGAAGCTGTCAAGTGCACACTTTGTATTTCAGTTTATCCTCATTTGTAAGTGTCCACAGGCTGAACTTGATTTTGCTCCAGCCTACACCAGAGTTCACTCTGGRTAACAGTCTGACCAGCCCCAGGTTAGGCTTGCGTGGAAATCCACAAGAGGAGAATTTGAGCACACGAGCATGTTATCGTTCATCTTTATCACAGAACTTTTCTCAGGCAACCAACTTCCTTCTTCAGTCTGAGGGCTGTATGTGTACTACCTATATCCACACTCAGAGGCACATGCATTTCCACCAGCTGCTTTAAACCAGCATGAACACTGGATCCAAGGATGTTGTTGCRTGTAACTGCTGGGAGTTGTTACCCAGCTGCCCACATGGAACCACGTGCTCTCATCAAGGCAGTGACATAAAAAGCTTTAGTGGAACTCCAAACAGTAAACAGTTCAAAGGAAGATAAGAAATGCTAAATATATCATGGCAGTAAGTTYTATACTTATTTAAGATACTGCAGATAAATAATTTAAATGAAATAAACCCCAACACTTTGCTTAAGAGAATTATGGGGACTAGTCTATGTTTATTACACAAAGCACWATTTTCCCATGCTTTAGTTATGTTTCAGAAACTGACTTTTATCGTGTTTTGGCAAGGGAAGACATATTTTATTCTATTTTATTATTCTTTAAGGGTGTTTTTGTGGACCACCTTATATATTGCTTATGTAAATGTTATATCCCCACTTAAACATTGGAAGAAATTTAGTGGTGATAATACAGAGTAGGGCATTTTAGTGACACCATTCCAATTCTTTTTTTCAGTCCTTACTGTAAAAATTCAGAGAGTATTTCTTTCCTCTTTCTTCCCTCTATGGAGACATCGATGATTTGTCCTGGTTTTGGCAGTAATGACAGCAGAATTATACAAGCCTTTCACCACTTCRGTTTCCCTAGGATTAAGGAATGTGATAGCATTGCAGCATTCCCAAAGTGGGTCAGTACTGAGAAGCTGTGTTTTTTGGCTGTCACTGATTCAGAGATGAAGCCCTGGTGCCATGGTAAAGAGGCTGTATTTTCAACAACAGTGGCTGCCACATAAATGAGTTTAAAAATTGTGCTGTGATATCTTTCAAGTCATCATTATCAGTGCCAAAAATCTTCTGGATTTAAATTGCATGTCACGTATTTAATCTACATAGCATGTGGAAACAAAAAAACATGTCTGATACCTTGATTTTTCCCTGGGGAAAAGCACAGAAATTCTACCATGGTAAAACTGCAGGTGGCCATATGTTGAACATTAGATTTCCAGAGCCGGAAAAGCTGAATCCACATTCCAGAATGCACTGAGAATCAATATACATATTAAAATTTTTAGAGAGAACTGTTACATTCTTATTCTCAATGGATGTGTTAGTGGAACTTGTGACTTTAAGTACCCTTCTGGTAAAAAGATTGCTTTGTAATTTGAAAGCACTGCAGACACGGCACATGTTGTGGATGCCAAGCCTGGCTTTTTTTGATATGTGGTACCACTGTTTCTATAAAAACTGCCCTCTCATTGAAGTTCTTTATTTTTAACACTCCTTATATATCACAGTAAATTTTAGTGTACACAAGTGATGCAAATAGGGGCTATGTGTGCATAACTACCTGCAGAATTAGGGCCCATTTTTATTCTTTCTATTTTGCTACTCAAGGTGAGGTGTGCATCATGATAAATCATGTTATGAGCATTTTTTACAGCAAAAAGAGGAACTTTAGCACATTAAATACTGAAGTAAAGATAAATGGAAAATTACTTCTGTGTTCTTGTATTTCTCCTATTGATTCTCTGGTCCCATTGAGTATTTTAACAGTAAATCATCAAGTATGCATTTCTTGGAAAATTTAAATGTTTTAAAAAACACATTGTTTCTTTGTAACAATAATGTTGAGCATCCGCATCACTAATTCTTTATTTCTCCTCAATATAAAATATAGCATTATTTTATTTGAATTCCAACACAAATTCCAGATTAAATCTTAGCTGTCTTACACCTGTCAAAAGTTAATGTATAGATATGTTCTAGTTCTACCTGTTTATGAGTTTTTCACACATTTTTCTCACCATTCTGTCACAGAGTGATAATGGATTTTTGAGACATTTTAAATCCTTAAATATGCACAAAGCAAGGCAGGGGGGCAGTTAATGTGGTTCATTTACATCAGCTCCACTACAAAGGAACAGAAATGAATCATGGAGTCACAGTGGAATAAGGCATGTTATTTAGTGGAAATGATGCACTCCTGCCAACAGAGATAATGATAATTATACTATAACTTAAAACATCTCCTATGTACATAACTCTTGCCACTACACTATGTCCTACAAATCACACTAAGATTTATGACAAGATAAAACCCTTAATTATATCAAGCATATGAAGATGAATTAATTTTAATGTGCTTGGCTTCCCTTATATGATTTTAAAAAGTAGCCAAATGTTACACTTTTAAATATAGCCTGAGAACCATTTTGAATTTATCCACAACCAGTTTTTTGGCATACAACACAAGTTTGATTTTGCTCAATTATATTCCTGCATTGCATATMTTGATGCAGTATAATTGCGTAACATTAAGACTTTTGAATGGAATACATCAGGTAATGATTTACGAGTTGGATCAAAACAGAAAACTTTCTGTGTTGATGACCTTAGTCGTGTTACTATTCATGTTTCAAATCCAAATATGGTTCCATTTTCAGTTCTAGGCTTGCCACAACAAATCAGAATGATCTGTCCTGGAAAAATCATCTCCTCAGGTTGAACACATGCAGTACAAAACTAGAAATAAATATTTTCGCAAGCCAGCTCTGTATATGATATTCCATTACATTAAGAGACTTCCTGATATAATCAGCAAACAGACAACAAAGATTGATTAATCAATAAGTAGGCATGGCCTTATTACAGTGAACAAATTAGACAACTCAGGATATATTGCTTTATAGGCAAGATTTCTTCTTTACAAATATTCTCCATAATTGATTGTAGTGACCTTTTGGCAATACTGAAAAACATCCTCAATTAATAGGCTTCTTTTGCAAAACAGATCACAGTGGGGAGAACTATATGGCTTGCACAGTAAGATTTCAGAGGAAAGGAGGAAAATKAGTTTTAAACCTGTTCTTTGGAAAGGCAGATGAGAGCTTTACTTTGCAAAGCAGTATTTGTTCAATAAAAGCAATGCAAAGACGCTTTAGCACTGATACAGAATTTCTAGAACCACATCACCCGCTGAGTTCTAATCTATTGGTCTCTCTGTTATGGGAGTACCTAGGAGTAAACTACAACTTATGAATTATTGCTAAGCGCAGATCAGAAGTCCTTTTGTAACACACACATTAAGCAGGACTCCATTTTTATAATCCCCACTATGTACCAACTATAAAGAACAAATGAGAAGAGAAATAGGAACATTTGGCAATAACGGCTTAAAATCTCACACATGGTCCAGAGGCAAACAGAGAAACTTCATCTCTGTCCTAGTCTTGTTTGGTGGAGAAGATACCGAAGCACTACATTTAAAGAAGTTTTCTTTGGCAACTGAGTGCTGAATATAACTATATTCTCTTCAAGACAGGCAAACAAATACAACAAAAAAGTTCAATCCATTTCAGAGTGAGGGAAATAATGTTTGCCCTCCCCACTCAGCAAGGCTTATACTGACGGCCTTGTGTGTCTATTTTTATTAGTTTACAGGCCGTAAATATTTCAGTGTGGAATGTCCTGAAGGAGAGTGTGTCTGTAAACGTCTCTTTCTTCCTTTTCCTTTTTATAAATGAAAGATAATTAGGCTTGATTTTAGTCCTTTCTTTCATGAGATTCAAGTCTGCTGGTTTTGTGTTGTAGCTTCTGGCTACACTGTGATCAAGTATCATAAAAATACCTCAGGTCCAGAAGCTGTTAATTTAAACAACTTTTTGTTTCCTGCCCACCCTCCACTACCGCCATTCTTTCCATCTCAGTTGACCTTGCACAAATTTTCAGGCACAGCATTTGTAGAAACTGGCCTAACTAAACAAAACCAAACCAAAGAAGAGGAAAAAAATGTGTAAGAAAAGAATTGCAGTGTAATATGACCCATTCCATTCTTTATATAAATAGAGAACAGTTCTTACAGGACACGGGTAGTGCTCAAAGGGCTGTAATATAGATTTACAGTCACAGAGTCCATTACACGCTGCCTTGAGCCCTTGTCACATTCCGTAGGCATACCTGAGATCCATTTTGAAGTAGGATGCTGACGTGGAAGGAGCATTCTCACCATTTCTCTTCTCTGTCCCRTGCACCTCAGGACTGCTGAGGTTCTGCTGAGCAGACACTTCGGGCCAGGCTGATGCATCTGCACCATCCATCACCTTCTAAAGCTGACACCCTGAATCCACGGTTTCTTCCCTTTCCTACGAACAGAGGAAGCAGGGCAATGACCGAAGGAGCAAAGATGCATTGTGGCCCACAGAGCTGCCTGGAAGTGTTTGCAGAACCGAGCTGGTGGTGCAGAGATGCAATTCCTAAAACTTCATACAGTTTCGTAACGTCCAAGGGAACCTTCAGGCACAAGCTCGTGCTGCTTGGTGGCTGTTACAGCACTGCAGAAAACAGTCAGCTCTGGGCTTTGGATTATTAATACCACCCTCTGACTGTGGGGATAATTGTCAATCTGCACCTAATCCATGCCTCCGGTTCTAACAGATCAGCACCAAGTGAGCTGCTCTTCTATTCCACTCAACAATCCATGACAGCTGGCATTCACCAGAGCCTTTTAGAAGCACAGATGTACACATCTCCCTCTCCTCAACAAACACAGAAACCTCATACTAAATGTCAAATAATTGCAGTCAAGTTATTCACTGAAACAGCACCAGTTATATTCAGTTATATTACCTTTAAGGTAATCTGTGCTTCCAAGCAGATCAGAAGACTTTTTGACAAATCAAGATTAATTTTGAATAGTGGTGACACAAATATACTTGGTTATACCATGTTCTCAGACTTATTTTTCTCTACATTTCTTTGTGGTAATTGCTTGTCTAAGATTATTGACTCAGAAAGGCCTTCTCTGACCCCCACCATAGAGTTTTTGTTGGCAAAGCTATTTTGTTAGAGAGCCTGATTTATTCCCTTTTAGGTTTGGAAATGCAGACTAGGCTCCAATTTCAATACCTCATTACTACATACAGTGATAGCAGAAAATGAAGACCTGTTTACCTGAAAATGTCTATCTTTGGTTTCACCTCTTCTTTCAAGAATGTGACAAACACTAAACACACGGCAGATATTCAGTTCTTGTGTACGGTGGAAAGGTTACTTGAGTTCAGTGCATTGACTTTCATGAAGTGCTGCCAGCGCATACTGTGATATCTTGATCCACTGTATCAAGCACCACCCTGGAATTACACTGAAATTCAACATTTCTAGGAAGACACCTGCAACATGCAGGTAAATACTTCATTTGGTGAGCATGTTTGTTTTCCTTCATGTAACGATTCACAGATATTCTGTCACATCCGTCATTCTGTGGCTGCCTCTGCACTCTTTGCCTGGATATCTGAGCATCTAACAATGTTACATGAATTCTATTTAGAGTCTAAATGTAGACTTTGTGAAACTATGGACCAAGCAGGTCCATAATAATTATTACTGGCAAAAGTTGTGGTAAAGATGCAAATTGAACTTTTCATCCTCAGGGAAAGATTTTCTTAGAGGTAATTTATTAGTAATATACTTGCAGAAGAAATGGTTTAAATTGAAGAAAAAAGAGATGTAATATCTTAATGGATCACACCTCATATATATTGTCTAATGCGATAAACAAAGCTCCCTTCTTCAAGACTGATTCTAAAAAGAAAACCAAGCTAAAGAAGATATTTGGACATGAACTCCCAAAGTTTTAATTTGTTTTTCAACAGAACTTGCCTGATCCCAGATAGTATGGTGTTACAATTATCTGTCTTGCTTTATTGGATGTATTTCTTCAAGGTGAAAAGTCTGGATACTTTTTGCAAGGCCATCATTTTCATGGCCAGCTCATGTGCATCATGGATACACAGGTCACCATGGCTGTACTCGCATCTGCAAAGACAGGAAAAGCCACCTTGGTGACTGCTGTACAAAAATTATTTTTAGCAGCTGCTGGTGAGCAGTTTTTGAGTTTCTGTAAGAATATGAGGAAGTCCTGTGGGCAAATATTTGCATAGTAAAGACATTCTCTAGGATCAGAGCGGTGGAAAGCTCTGGGATGTTCTCTGCTCTGAGCAAACAGTCCTCTGCCCTCGATCACAAACACCAAGTCCTGCACATGGACATCTGCCCCAGCTTCTTTTAAATTAGAACTGCAAGCCCAGAGTTCTGTCCAAATACAGAACACTTCATTGACATTTTTACAGTGTTGAAAACTTTTCAGTTCCTTTTGATGCCTCTTTTGAACAAAACAAAGCAATCCCTCGAGTCAYAGACATTTAAAAACTCCTTTTAAAGGTTGGGTTTATACAAGATTAAATTAACCTAATGCTAGAACTGACATACATTCAGCTTATTACAGCATGGCTTCTTCCCTACTGACAGAATCCAAGTTCTTTGTCAGTCAGATGTTTCCTCCCAGAGCCACATGCTGAGGCATCAGTTYGGGTCCGACTCAAAAGGAAGAGCACCACCCACTGAATGAGCTCCTGTGGCATCCTGCATTTTCCTTAGAGACTCTCCTCAGCCCAAGTTCTGGACGTTTGATGTGAATATGACCCAAAGCTAAACGTAAAATAAAAAGAAAGTATATATAAATAACATACACATATATGCACRTGTACATGCAACATATGGAAAATGCGTTGCTGCCACACGAGACTGGAGGTTATTACAGCTCTCTTTAGAGAAAAACCCACGTAATTTATAAAACATACATGCTGCTTTCATGCTATTCCCTTTCCTTACCTCTAATAGAAAACCCCAGAGAAAGCAATTTATGCTTACAAAAACCAGCAGCATCTCCTGTAAAAGATAAATGCCAAATTATATCATGAACAGGAAAAGACAACATTGATTGTTAGCCCATTGGAAATGTATTTTTTTTTTTTCTCTGTGGGCTTTCCTTTTTCTCTTATTTTTTCCTTTCTTTTTTAAATACTCTCATCTCTTCCCAAACCAGGGAAACCATGGAACTGACTATGAATGCATAGACAGGAAGATCAGATTTTCAATTTGATGAAAATGTAAGCACATCTGTTGAAACTCATGCCTAATGGAAGGYCCCATGAAGATATCTGCCAATGCCTCCTACTAATGGATTAAAAGAATAAAATGAATATCAGGTATCTTGTTTAAATATCTAATAGTAGTTTTGTTTTGACAATTCAATATTGAAGGAAGCGACTTGTTGGTTTGAGCTGCCATCAGACTAACAGAGCAAACAGATTTTCAGTAGAAGTCGCGCTAGAAATTCAAAAAAGAATAATTACGAGAAATATAATAGCTTTGAAAAGCCAAGTACTATGTCAGTTCTAATAATCCTTCTTTCCTCATAGCAGATGAGGAGCTTTGTAAGGTGACATTGATATTAGAAGAAGCAGGGCTTCTCATAATAAAGCTACACAATAATATTGGCTCCATCCCTAAATATTTGTATAGAATTAAATAACATTCTCCTTCATTATTATACTCCTCAGGAGTCTTTCAAGATATACATAACAAATCAATAAATCAGTAGGAATGCCTGGCAATGATAATAGGCTTTTAAAAAGAACAAATACAAGGATTAAAATCCTAATTATAGGGGAAATAATGAAGGTGTATGATGGAACTGTAGATTATATATTGCTAAAGGTGTCCCATTTAGTTACTAGACCTGCCACTTACAGTCTCAGAAAGGAAATTTACCTTTAAAGCATCATATTTATCTGACAATACTGACTGCATTACAATCTCAGCTAGTGCATTTAATGGTTTATACTCTGTTGACATTAAACTTGTTGGACAGATTTACCACTTCCTGTTGTAGCCATTTCACATGTTGGAGACACAAAGCAGTCAAAGCTGTTTTTTCTTGCCAGCAAAGTATCTCCCTGATTCAGAAAGGGTCAGGTTTTCTTGTTCATGCTCTTGTTCTCGGCTATACACATTCCCAAATTCAGTATGACAAGGAATTTGCTGCCCCTATGGAAAGTCCCTGTGATATGTCTGATGACACTGCAGTGAGCACAATGAGCTGGACACCTTCCAGAAGGACAGTGAAGAGCAGGAGTGGGCTCCGGGGCAGCTGGAAGAGATGGCTTATCCAAAATGTTCCAAAATGATCACTTCTGATCTCACCTCATCTGAAACCATGGATCTTATATGGCGAAGAGTTTGGTCAGATTGAAGATATAACACAAACAAAGGGAAACCAAACAAAAAAAAAAAAATCAAACCAAACCAACAACAACAAAAGAAAGATATGGCTAAAAAAGATACATCTTCCACTAATTTATGTCCAACCTTTTAAAAACAGTTTCTCAAGCTCTTTGGAGTGCTAAGAGGTCCAAATAAATGCAAAGCTCAGGATACAGCTAGATTGTACCTCCTTAGGGGCTTTGTCACATGCTGGAGGTATCCTGGTTGTTGGGAGGGCTCACGATAGATTTTTTCTGGGAAAGCCAAATTAAATGAAGAGTAAGCCTTTTCCTGCTTTCATCTGATACTGAGGGATGATCTTCTTATTTTTTTAATCCAGTAGTACTTCCAAGAAGACAGTACTGCCTTTTAGCACCTCCACTTCCCTGTCCTTAAAATAAGCAGATCAATCGAAAATGGCAGAGAGAACTTTAGAAGAATTGACGACTGCATGGAAACATTGATCATGCATTGAGATTGAGCTGAAGCTTGAGAAAGGAAGTGAAAACCACAGTGGTTTAAAATGAATTATTTTCCTCCTATTTGATACAAAAACATTTTAGTGCCTTTTTCTGAAGAGGTTTTCAGTTCAACSTTTGCTATTTATTGGGGGGGTGGGGCAGGGACAAGAAGAGATTATTTCATTTATTAAAATGCAACAATTATTTTAAAATTATTTTAAGGAGAATTATAACGGTTTTATGTCTCATTTAAGAAATGAAAATGTGTTTTAAAATTTCACAACCTCTCAAACAAAATTTTCACCTCTGGTCTAGCATGATACGTGAGGAACCAATAATACTCCAGTTTTACACATAAGATTCCTAATACAGAAGTGTTGGGGTTTTTCTAGTTTATTGCCATGTATATATGGCTCTATTTGTACATATTGCACTGAAATGTCACAATTAAATATTTAGTTTTAGGCTCTCCTTTCCACAGACTTTTGACTAAACCTTTTATTTTAAGTGAAATCTTATTAAACCTTAAGCTCACTAGTTGGTAAAGTATTCATACAGCTTAAATAATGACATAGGGAGAAAGAAATTTGGAGGCAGAGATCAAGGAGAGGAAAAAAAAATCTGCTACAGTTGAAAAGTGATGGCAAGTGAATGAGGCAAGTGAATGAGGCATGGAAAATGTTTTAGACAAAGCAGCACCATGAACAGAATTCTGTCAGACTCTGGACAGAGACAGCGGGGATGAATGAGAAACAGTAGGTAGGTGCTAAATGGAGCTGGTTACAAACTCCCATCCTGACAAAATGAATTTGATRTACACAGTATTTTTCAGTGATGTATGTTCTATTTTTGTTTTCCCAGTTCCTTATTCCAGGATATTATTCAATGAAAAGACAAATAGCAGAAAATTCCACTTTGACCTTGACCTTGAGAAAAAAGCAAAACCGTGGCAGTTACTAAAGCAGGATATTTTCATTTTGCTTTTCTTTTAAAAAGACACTTTTTTTTTTAATGAATGAAAAAGTCTACAATACCCTATGAAATGTGGGTAATTGTTTAGCTCAAGATCATGAAACCAGTGGGTTTTTCAGCCATTGCCTTGCATTGAGGCCTTTGAATTTTCCC
This sequence comes from Amblyornis subalaris, assembly GCA_018881555.1. Lineage (NCBI taxonomy): Eukaryota > Metazoa > Chordata > Aves > Passeriformes > Ptilonorhynchidae > Amblyornis > Amblyornis subalaris. The sequence goes on from JACAXG010000034.1 coordinate 6,535,515, forward strand.
TTACACAAACCAGCAGCATTCACTCCTCCTCTGCCCAGGTCCAGGGAGAATGACAAATAATTTTATTCAGCCTGCACTTCTCCCCCCTTCAATTAATAAATGTCCCAGTGAAGTAATACAGTGTATACAACTACAGCTCTTCTTCACAGCTAGACAAAACCTCTTTAGGGTGGGGTTGTTTTTTTTTTTTGGTGTGGGTTTTTTTTAAAGAAAACCATAGGTTCCTAAACCTACTGCCTGTCTGGAGAACCCACATCAGTGATAGCCTGGTGCACTAAGTTCTCCAAGCCTGATTATCTCAATCTACCCCAGCTATGATGAAAAGATTTCCTGATCTTTCCTGATATTGCCAATAGGAGAGGAAGGAAAAATGGTTCACTTTCTTTGGATAAAAGTTGACACACGAGGTGAAAATGCTTTGGTTCTAAAGTAGACCTCAAACTGCACAAACCCACAGACCCAAATTCATGGAGCTGGAGCCCAGCAATCGATGTCCAGGTCCTGTCTGATGCCTCRGAGCAGAGCTCTGTGCAAACTCTCAGCACTGCTCACATTAAACCTGCCCTAGCTTGTACTTTACACAGCTTGACTGTAAACTACATCTTGACTGCCAAACCAACTCTGTTTGGGGTTTTTTTGTAACAGAAACTGTAATTCAGGAGGATTTGAACTATCCCCTACAGATTGCACAGAACTGTGTTTGAATGTCTGTGGCTCACCCTGAGCATTCCCTCAGCAGGTGACTCCCCACTGCCACAGCTACTCCCCAAAATCCCTTACGTGTCTTTGGAAGACATAACCTGGGCCATGGGAGAGACTTTCCACTCCTAACGTTTGTTTTTTGAGTACCTCTTTTTGTCAAAGCTTTTATGAAACAAAATCACCTGAAAATATTTAGGAAGCGTGGTTTTACCTCTCCATTCCTGTGATGAGTCTCTAGGATGTCGCTCTTATCTGTGACAAAAATCTGTGGGGGATAACCAGTCACCTGAGCCAGCAAATTTCACTGTGAGAACCCCAGGTTGCCTCTCCCTTATTTTGCAGAGGGACCAGTCCAGCTCTGCACACTCCTCGCTTCAGGAAATAATTCATTGTATTGTGATTGTTTAGAATCAGGAGATTTCTAAGTAACTGTTTACCAGATGCAGTTACTATTTTTCCATTTAACAATATTTTTATTGGTGTTTCTGTAATTTTGTCAGATATATTTCAGTCATCACGTTTTATTGACATGTACTTGCTCTGCACGTCATATTCGTGGATAAGCACAATATGGACAAAAYGTGTTCTTTAGTTGGTGCTGCTGCTCTCTCCTACTGTTACAGCTGGGGAATTTGTTATTCCTGACCACTGATGGGTTTCAGGCATAGGCATAGGAAGTAGCTAACTTTTCTTTTTATAACTGTATGAATACTTAAAGATCATTCCACAACATTTAAAACTCCAGTTACATTCATTGTTCCATTTGTTCCAGAGTTTAAAGGATAACTTATATTGCTTTTGATTTAAAGGACAAAATATTYCCTTTTTTTGTTTGTTTTGGGTCATTTTAGTGAAGCCAGTATGCCCCTCAGGGTGGTCATGTATCCCCAGACTGTCCTGCTATTAAAGCTGACTACATTTTGAAGGAAAGCATTCTTTGACTGCAAGCTCCCTGTGGTGATATTTCAGGGCATTCAGCCTAAATCTCCTTAGCTTTTTTTTGTCAGGAAGCAAATATTATTGGTGAGAAATTAGTGAACCTCAGGTATTCCAATTAGTTCAATCCTTATCAGTGTTATTAATTCAAAAGTCAGTGTAATTCATTCAATAACCTGAAGAAGCAGGTGTTAAAAGATTTGACAATTACATTCAAATAGCATATTTACATTCAGCCTCTTGTTACAAAACAGGATTCTTTGGAATAACAGGACTTGAAATAACAATAATATTTTCAGAGAATGGAATTATTCTAATTTGTAATGGACTCTAACATTATTATGGTTACAGGCTCAATAAGCTGTTTATTTGATCAAGTAGTCCTTTAGGCAGAACTATTAAAACTTTTAAGTTTCTTTTTAATAACTTCTGCTTGTGGTAACACTTATGCTAGCCCAGCATTTCTGAGGTTTTCTATTTATTGTAACAGCTTTGACCATATTATTCTGCTTCTCCTTGTCACAAAATATCAGAGCACATTCGTCTCTCTGTTTAATAAAGATGCTTATTGCACTTGCTGTCTTGAGAAAACACGAAAATGATCACTGGGTGGGTGTGGATCCCATTTTATCACTATCTGTAGAACATATCTTCAATAGCTGTGAATAAACTATTTTCAACTGAGGATGCATTTACAGGTCTTCATTCTGAACAGCTGGCATATCTTTTCTTTTTAGGAACAGCAACCTTATTCCCAGCCACGTGCTACCCTCTTTAGGTCTTTTAATAAGGTAACCATATTCCATTCATGTAACCATATTCAATTCCATAAATGACTCCATCCCTTCAGAGCTAGTCTTTGGCAGCAATATCTGGATCTTTCTCTCATAATCTAAGAGGAGAAAGTCTTCCCAAGAAGAATGCTCCTGTTACTGAGCTGAATGCTAATGGTAGTGTTATAAACCGACTCTGCACACTTTGTAAGGCCTTTTGCAAAGATGTACTTAGGGATAAAGTCAATTCTGAAAGATTATACAGACTTAGATGGGAGTTTTTCTGCATTAATTGGGATGGAGAATACTTGAGTAAATTTGAGTTTTTAYGGAAAGTTTTTGAGTTGGGAGATAGGAACAAGAACTGCAGAGATCAGAATCATAGATGTTATTCTGTACAGGTTTATCAGTACACAAGATTCCAGTGTACGCCTTAGAGCACACAGATGAGAACCCTCTAACTGTATTGTTGCTTGCTCTTTCTCCCTCATCTATTTTGGGTAAACACTGGTAGTTAGCCAAGAAATAAAAAGGCACCCAACACTTGTGTGCCAGATGTGCCTCGGTATGCCAGGGCAATGTACCTGCAGAGTGTGCTTCATACCTTTCGCTTTACAGAGCGTRGAGGGAATAAATTACACAATGCACGGTCTGATCTCAGAAAGTCATTAGTGTGAATAAGTTTTTTTGCACGACATCAACACTTCAGAGTGGACCCCTGAGTCTCCTAACACAGGCATGACTAAAAACTTCACAATGCCTTTAGTTTTTTGCCAGAGTATTGTGATAGAAAGGGAAATGTCTATATCTAAAACACAGCTGGACCCTAAAGGCCTCTCAAACACTGGTTTGGTTTGCAAGATTCCTAGGTAATCAATTAGACAATCCAGTGTTTTTCTTGGAAGCTGTTTGGCTAGGAGGAATCAGGTGAGAGGAGTAGTTTCACCTTTCCTGATGAAGGTCATTGACTATTGTCTGACAAGTCAGCAGTAATTAGACAAAAGTGCATTGCAAGCCTTAATAAATAAAGCTGTAGCTCTGCTCTGCACAATTGTGTCTGGCACCCACAAGGAAACCGAGCTGAAATTAAGTCTCCATTCATTACAAAAATAGTCTAACRGTAATTCAGAGCTATGGACTGTCTGTTGTTTGTCAATGGTATTGAATGGTTTCTATCTACTATAACAAATCACTCAACAGTAAAATAAATGGTAGTTGATTGTATGCCAATGGTATATTTAACAGTACTCTATTGTATTGAATGCTGCTGGAAATGTAACAGGTCTTGATAGGGGGAAAAATACATGCTATTTTTAAAAATAAAATATTGATGTAATTGGCTTTCCCACCCACGGTGCTTCACAAGCCTAGGAGCAAGATTAGTTTTAATAGTTCGTTAGAAAAGTTAGGGAGATTGGAGAAAAAGAAGCTTGTTGACTCCAAGGCATTTTAAAAGTATGTAATTAAAAAGAACAACTATCACAGACCTCCTTAGAATGAACTCTCAGCCTTCCCTCTGCCTCCCCAACAGTCATAAAAWAATCAAGTAGCATCCTACAGTGCTAAAAGAAAGAATGGAATAGTAATGTTCCTCCTAATGAACACTCTCCAGCAAAGAGGAGCAATCACGGAACTAAAGCTGTAATCATTCCTTACTGGCAGCCAGTTTTACTGCCTGGCTGGCAGCAGGCAACACCAAACAGTGGTGGATGCTTTGCATTTACTGCAAACTTACCCTCGGAGGGTGGAATTTTCCCTGCTGTCTTCTCTGTTAGCTGTTCTGCATTTAGGTCTCATTAGGTCACRAGATTGCTTTCTCCTCCTCCTCCAGTTTTCTTTCCTTTAATCCCAGCATTCTGGCTTTTTGTAAGCAGTCAAGTTGATTGTTGCTGCAAGGTCCCATCAGGTTCAGTCCAGACCAACAAAGGCAACTTGAAACTGCTTTTATTTTTACATCTCCTAAAAGAGTGAGAACATCAGTCTTTACATTCTTACAGCAGATGAAGAGCACAGTTCCAAGATCATGATAAAAGCTTTCCTTTGGGGATTCCCAYTCACAAGATTCTATAGCAAACAAGAAATTTGTGAGTATTTTACTTGTATCTTTTCCTTGCTGGCCCATGAACAYGCATGTATTCCTCTGTCCAAGGAATACAGCCAGGATGATGACATAGAAAGAAGTGGTTTTCCATGCTAYATTTAGAGCAAAAAAGGACAGCAAACTTTCCTGCTTTGAAATGTGCTAATCAATGTTAGCTACCATACGTCATAAAAACCTCAAGCAGGAGAAAGTGGCTTTTTCTCAGCAGGAAAAATAATAAAACCAAGCAGGATCAGCAACAATGAACAGACCACCTATTGAAACAGTTTTAAAAATTGGCAGCCAGCTGACAAGTACTACCCTTTCACCTGGCCCAGCCGGACAACGGGATAGCCTTTAAAAGGTTCCCCTCTTGCCACAATTTACATTAATGAGATTTTTAGTACTTATGTGTCTAGGCAATTATGAGCTACAAAAGGATAATTAAATGAACAAACAAATGACAAACAAGAAAACATATTTGTTTTCCTTTGTGCTTCCTTTTCAGGTGTGAAATAATTCAAATCTTTTCAATGTACTATTTGCAGGATGGGGAGAGAGGAGGGAAGAAATGGAGACAAATTCTTACAGRCAGCTGGGATCAGTGCCCCACTTCTACATATCACTTTAAATCACACTCTACATTTGAATCCAAATCTGACATATCAAGTAACTGCCCAATATATACRTGTTTTACTTCCACCACTAAAATGCACTGAAAACAACACTGTGCAAAATACATGGGAACACACGAACACACAAATTCTCTCCCCTCCTCTCTCTTTTCCAAGTCCCTTACAATAACGTAAAACCAGTCCAATTATTGCAAGTAATCGGCAATCATCATCTTTTTGCTTGCTAGCTATATAGTATGACTTTATTTCAATAGTTGTTATGAAGTGGTTTAAGAAACTTCTGAGAGCAGGTTTGGCTCGGTACTGCTCTGCTCAGGAGGACTGGCACTTTACATGATACCAAAACCTGCAGTGAGACCAGGATGTTTGGAGATGCAAATAACTGATACAGTGTGCAAAAAGAGTGCCAAATCTGATTCATTGATTATACTGACAAGGTAAAATACACCGATTCATGCCCTCACACTATCCTGCTAATCTGCCCATGTGAATGGATGCAAGAGATAGGAGACCTACATAAACAAARGTTTGTGGAACTAACCCTATATTCTTTGTATACTTATCTGGGAAAGGAAGCAAGGCAGTATGTTTAAACAGAATTTTCAATAAGGRTTCATTATTTTTGAGAAATGAAAAACATCTTCACTTTACTGTTTTGTAAGACTAAAAATCACACAAGCTAAAATATATTTTTATTTAGACTCAGGTACGTGGCGTAATAATTCATACGCTTTCTCAGCAGATTAATTTTTACTCTATGAGAGGATTATTTCTATCAAAATTATTTTTAGATTCAGTGTGAGTCATGTGAATGCCAACAACATAATTAGAATAGAATTAATACAACAACATCCCACATAGTGTCTGATTATATTTCAATAGCCTTTTTTTTTCTCTTAAACAAGCTTCTATTAGTAACATGAAACTGGAACATGCTGAGGGAAGCAGGCATAGTGCTCTGCAGATGAGCTGGGGATTCTCAAAGAAATGCTTCAGTTTATAAACTGCAGAATGGAGAATCAATTTTGCTGCATGGAGAATACTTAATTACAGGAACATTTATGCCAAGAAAATGACATTCTGAAAACTCCATGAAAAACTGACACTGGCATCCCGCTGAGAGGCTTTTTTTGCTTTCCATAAATAGACTGCTGGGCCCAGCTATTTATTGTCTGTGATACTATGAAAGGAGGAGCAGAGGGAAGGTTTGTGAGGATATTCTGTGGGCTGCATTCATTGAGAAAGTAGAAAATGTACGACAGTTAAAACTGCTCAAAGTCACCAAAAAAAGGCCTGGAGCGTTCGCCAAGCACACAGATATCTATCTATCAGCTGGAGGAACTGTGAAAAGAAGGTGAGAGGCGGAGGCACAAAGTAGCAAAAATATTCAAGCTATTTTATAAACTGCCTTATCAAAACTAAGGATCTCTGATATTATCGTGGAAGACAATTACAAAGGCATGTTTTTTCTGAGTTCATGACAGGAATGAACAGCTGTAGAGGAAATCCTTGACAGGATGGATGCAAATGGATGCAAATCCATTTTTGAAACTCAATTTGCCTCCCTGATGGCCCAAATAAGCTTTCACACAGGCTGGCTGTGGAAGGGTGCATGGGTACCACAGAGAGGCAACTTCCCTGCCCAAGCCTACCTAAGGAGGTGCAGTCTCTCTCTTATTCCTTCTCCATAAAGAATTTTGGGAAGCCTGGAGTCATCAGGCTGGCAGAGATGGCATGACAAGGATGCTGGAAAATTAAGCTAAATTGTTGTAGTTTCTGTGTCAGCTTCTGGCTCTGAGAGCATTGGTGTACACAGGTATTGAGAGGGGAAGGAAGTGAAGATGACAGTGGATGGGATAAAAAACCAATCCAAGTAACTCCCGAAATCAGATGGAGAGAGGGAAGAAGAATCAAAAGGGAAACCACAGTGTGCAACCATGTCCTTCCAGGAGAACACTCTAAAAGCAACAGTAAATAATAAGAGGATTTTCCTGTACTTTTCAAAGAATTTAATGATTATATTTGTCAAGCTTTTGTAATAACCTTCTGCAAAACTCTTCATCGTGCACTGTGCTGAAAACCAGTGCTAGAACAAAAATAGATCATTTGAGAGATTTTATCTGTGATGYCTTCACTCATATAAAAATTAGTCAAAGACTCACGGAAGTAAGCAAATATAAGCATGATATCAAGTGTACCTAACAATAGGTTAAAAAATTACATGCAATATGCARGGACAGACTTTACAATCAGACTTTACAATTATTAGCCAAACTAAGCAGTTGAAAGATAAAAGGCACATTTTCTGTATGACTTTGCTAAAATATAAGTAAAGGGAAAATATGATCAGTCTCAGGGGTTTAAGAAAACAGTTAATAAAAATCTAGTTAATTTTTTTTTTATGATGAAAACAAACCTATCTTTCTTAATGTTAAAGACACAGTACTCATTGTAATCAATTTTTATATAGCTTCTTTAAAGGAAAACTCATTGATGAAGATAAAATTTCATGCTTCTTAGCAGGCTGAAATTGGCTGACGATGAAAGCTACAGAATTCATTGCTGCAATTAATAAGCAATAAGTTAAGAGCAAAACTCTGCAAAAATTATTTCTAATCGGATTTTTTGCTTTGCTTGTTGAATAATTTTCAGATCACATTTCAAAGGAGGCATTGCAATAAAAAAGCTGATTAAATTGAAATACTGTACAACTATTTAAATCTGCAGAGCTCTAGCTCCTCTTAAATAATACTGACACGATGAATGCTGATGCCAGTGTATGCTAATGTCAGCATTAAAACTTGAACTGTGTTTGCTTCTCAGCCTCTGGAACACCACAGTTGTCAATCCCCAACATATTAAATGCTCTGCCAGAAGAAAGAGCAAGTCCTGCTGTGGGTACAAACTGTGTCTGGAAAGGCTTGCATGGGAACACACCAATGTGAGGGTCACCTCTGCCTGCTGCYTCACTGTAAAAAAGGAAATAATACAAGAGCATTTTTATTTACACAGCACAGCCAAACTGGACAAGTTTAAAAGAATAAACGAACTCTTACTTTATGAAGAAATTCATCTGAGAAAGATGAATCCAGAAGTTTCTTTGACAGTAATTATTCCCTTTTCAGCTTTGCATGCAGAAAGAATTACTGGAATTTCATTACAATCCCTGTTATTTAATCAATTACGTTGGTAGGGAGGTTAAATTTACTATCGAGTGAGAATTAACAGGAACTTAAAAGGGTGTAGGAGGAACCACAATAATGAGATATTACAGTGCTCTTTATGCAAGCCTGAATTTGAAGAAACCATTCATGAAAACATTTTAGATTGCTACTAATTAATCAGATTGATACATATAGTCTCAAAACCACATCTGACAGCTAATGGTACTTCTCAAGCAGCCAGATCCAAAGCCTATTGAAATCAAAGGAAAGACTGTCATTGACTTTGATTATGCCACACAAATGTAAYTCTCACATGTATAGAGTACCCAGTAAATGATCTGCATTACAACAATCATATTGTTACAACAATATTATTGCATGTTTCTAATGACTGGTCTATTATTTATAAGATGCCAAGCGTTTGTTGAGCAGTCTATACATTTAAGAGACCCATTTGTAGGGCACAATGCAAAGTTAATGAGAGCCTTTACACAGATTTTAATAACTGATTCCACAGGACTAATTTCAGCCCAGGATGCCAGGCGTGAATGAGAATGACAGGAGGTGTTCCTTTGAGGCAACATTTATTTTTCCCGTGTTTTTAAAAATGGTATTTAATTTTGTAGAAATATCAAATTCTTCCTCAAAGCAACGCCCTTCCAGTTGCTTTTCCTAATTTTCCTAAACACAGCCCCATGAAATCAATACAGGCAGGTTCTGTCCAACTCAGACAAAAAAAAGTCCTGGTAAGGGTGCAGGGTACTAAGATATCCTTTGATTTGTCTTCTTTTTTCCTTTCCTTCACCTACCCTCCTYTTTCTTAATTTTGCACATGGAGACTTTTCCTTTCCTTATCTATAAATAATGATGTTTCCCAGCAGAAAGTCATGATCTTACATTAACCTATTGAGAAACTGTGTTAAAGAAATTACAATTTCTTTGCCCAAGGGCAAATTAGAGAGTGTTTATGGAATCATKAATACAATTTGGACCAGCAGCAAAACCAAATCAACAAACAGCATCACCCCACTCCAGGGAGGAATTCTACATTAGACAGTTGTGAAAACTATCTGTGTATTTCTTGGTGGTTGAAAACAACCAATGTTAAATTATTACAGGTCTTAGCAGTTGTTTGTGATCAATAAGTCTCTCAGAAGTTACAAAGGATTTCACAATGCTAGGATTTCAGGAAAAAACTCTGCTTGACTCTACCTATAAGTAAAGAGGACTTTTATTGGCATTTCTATAAGCTGAATATTGGATAAAGCACTTTAAATGATAGCTAGTAATTAAAAAGATGTAAAAATTGATCATTCCTATAACACAACAGAATTTTCAGAAGCACATTGCGTTCCAGAATGTCCTGTTTTCTGGCAGAGTCAGCACCATACAGAGCAACCTGGCCACCTCCAAAAGCAGTAAGAAGGTAACTGGAATGTGTTTAGATGACACTAACACATGTGAAAATGAGCAAAATGAAAGGGACATTGAAAAGATAGCTAAACCTCAGAATAGAGTCAGTTAACAGACACACACTTGGAACATTGAATCAACAATAAAATTATGACTTAATGTTTCATTCTTCTACCATTTCAATTTATTACAGACTCACGTAGTTTTGCATATCTACAGACAAAATGGTTTATAAGTGTCAGTCAGGCAGAGAGGTTGTCACAAGGATGGGGGAAGAACTTTTTTTTTTGTTGTTTTTAATAATCAACATCCTCCCCAATGACCCAACACAATGGATTACTTAATTTACATATACAGTCAATGACTGTGGGACTGTCTCCTTTCTTTGCATGTTCGTGCTGTTAGCAGTGGTTAACTGAAATTAAACTGTCATGGGCTTAACAGAAAATGTCATCTGACATGAAAAGAAATGTGCTGTTTCACTGGGGTGTGAAGCTGGAAACGCAGTAGTGGTCGCCTGGTGCTATTTTCCAAAGACACAAAGCAAAACCAAGCAAACCTTTACCCATTTCTTTTTTTTTCTAGGCTGACATCATCTTCTTAATCCCTTGTTTTCTTTCTGCTGAGAAGGCTTCCTCAAACTTATCACTAGAAAACAATTCGAAATAAAGCCATAATTCTGTAACTTGCTCTCTGTTTCTGTTCTGTTGCCAAATGGTTTGTGACTTTCCCAAGTATCTGTGCTGTAAGCAATTTTTAATACAGCTTACCTAGTCAGACACTGCCAGCTCCCAGCCACACACTGGGAAACAGCAGCAATTAAGCTGCCTCCTGAAGGCTGTTCCTACCTGGAGTTCAAGCTGGGGCTGATTTGACATGCATGCTGACATCCCCTAACTCAAGTGGTTTTGCTTGGGAAGCTTAGACTTATTAAAAAAAAAAAATTACACACCCTTTTGTCTCTATTTCTCAACTATTTGTCAAAAAGAAGAATAGCAATTCTCTCATAAAATAAAGTTTGTCCAGGGTAAGGGAAAATGGACCTGTCTGAGCAGCAATATCTGAACAATGCTCTACATTCAAATAGCACCAAAAAAAAATTAACAAGAAACATGAGCATAGCTCCATGGAAGCACAGCTTTGTACGTGTTGCATCACTTGGTGTATGTTGCATCTTCTCCAGCAGTTTTGTATGTTCCATAAAGTAGGATCTTTTGGAACAATATATGCTTAACTGTAAGTGGAGGGAAAGCCCTTTCTGCATTTGTAAGATTGAGTTTCTTTAAAAATTAAAATTTAAATAAAATCAAGCAATATTTCTGTCAGTCTTGAGGAAACATTGAATGTTACAGGAAAATTAAATGAAAGCATGTAAATTTTTGCTGTACCTAACTGACCTCACAATACAATAAAATAAATAAAAAAGCACACACCTTCATAATGGAAGTTTATACTGGAGGGGCTGAAGGCATCATTTCTCACATTGTTATGAGAGAGTCCTGGCTTTGAGCCTCGTTACAGTSATACAGGCAGTTAAAACACTGTGCTTCACAATGGAATTATGTTTTACCTGGAATTATGGAGGAGGCTTTGGTTGAACATTGCCATCATGTTAGTTTCTTGTGTTCAGTCCTTACCCCCTTACCTCATCTTATTATTTCACTTTGACTGTTTCTTTCATTCTTTTTTTCCATGAGTATTTCTTTACTGTGTGTGCTGCTTTTGTTCTCACCACTGCTCTTTTATTCTATGACTTGCACTGCTCAACAGAATTAAGACAGCTAAATCAACATTACCAACCTACTCAAATTTTCTTGGCACAGTAACTATCATTTAAGATTTGTGTGTCCTACACAGCTTTGGGCTTTTTGATTCTGGAAGGTCACTTGAAAGTCATCTCAGAATTACTGAACTGTTTATTGATCTCCTAATCATTCTGTGTTTGCAATTCTTCAGCTGTCTCTCTTTGTGCCATTTTGTTATATCAGCTTAGCGATTTAATAAACAAAATAATATTTATTAAAAAAAGAAGATTATAGAAAGGGGAATAAAATCCCTAAGTTGTTCAGTTGAAGAGAAGAACAGTTAATTTCCACTGACATAGGAGGATGGAGATAAAAATAAGAAGCTGAAGTTTGATCTGCAGGGCTGTGTTCTCCTGAACAAAAACAAAGTGAAGAAATAACATATTTTGGTTTTGAGTAACATAGCTGCAAAGGTATGATTATACTGCAGAAATCTCAAACTGGTTTTGCTGACTATATTTTCCAGGAACATTTCAGACTTGGGTTTGTTTTGTTTSGGTTTTTTTGTTTTCTTTTTCTTGTGTATAATCCTTGTTCCCCACAAAATGCTCCTGATGATGAATTTCGAGACACCAACAAAGAAAGAGAAAGATATTTCCTTTGGGAGGTACTAACACCACCTRTATTACAGCAATTTGGTATTGATGCTTAAGGGTATTTCTGTTATGATTAAATATGTTCAACAAATTGAATGGGACCAGAGTTGGATTCACAATGCAAATATTTGAAGTTTTTAAACTGCAATTTACCATGTGGTTGCAGAGATCAACTCTGCATTTTAAGAACCCAAGATTCTGTGCTGTAAAACAGACAAGGTCTGGAGAGTAGCTGTTATTTTAAAGATGCACTCAGTGACCCCACAAGTTAGAGTTAAAATAAATGTCCCTGACCTCATTTGTAGTTTCTAGCACGCTGCTAGCTATAACTTTTTGCAAGCTCAGCAATCAATAAATATCATCCAGMTTTTCAATATTCCTCTAAAGGGGAGGAACACACCTTTCTGGTTCACCTGAGCAGATTTACTTCACAAGAAAGACAAGATATTGTGCTTTATTTTTGGCAACCATGGTTCATTGCTGGGTTTAACTTCATTTGTACACATATTACTTAATACAAAGCTCACTGTAGGGCATGACCTAAAATTGCATCCAGACCTTTTCTCCTCAAAGGGTAATCAAAGAATCAAAAGGGACCTAAACAATCCATGGTGCATTTTCTCTGCACCAGCACAGCAAATTGCACTCCCTGCCTGCTTGGTGCCTATACACATTTAGCAAACATAATCCATATATCTCTACTCGATCTACATCTTTACTGCAATTATCAAATAATGTTATGAGCAGAATGGCTACCCATTGAAATGCCTCTCAGCACCTCCTTCTGTTTTAACATTGATAAATTATGATTTTCTAAGCCATTTTGCATGACCCCATGCTGGTTTAATCTTGATAATTTGCCCAAACTTGCTTCAAATGTTACTGATCTCTTTGTGGTCTCAAATGTTTAGTTTGGGTATTTGTAGCATTTTCAATTTCTATGGGTTATAAACTAACAGACAGTCTTACAGAACAGATTATGGGAGGAGAAAAAAAGCTGAAGAACAAGATCCTGAAAAGTCCAAAGAACTCCTTTGGGAACAGCAAAGCAATCATTTGAGGTAGGAAAATTAAAAGCCTCCACATTTGTTTGGCAATGATTTGGAAAACCAATGGAARTGTTTAATTATTAATGGGCTCAGCTAAACATAATCGTCTTTCCAATAAATCAAGACAACTCTATTGTAAAAATTAAKCTACAGACACACATTTGCTGTTATCTTGCATTGAGTAGGTGTTTCCACACTACAGTATTAAAAAGTGACGAACTTAGGAGGTGCTGGTGAGGTGTATAAAGCACTGTGATTTTTTATTTTTTTTCCCCACCCTATGAGAAGAACATGGGCTTCACACACCACCTTTGGCCTAGGGAACACTTGCTGAGGTCCCTGTGGAGTATCATTTACATCACCATCAAACAAAACCATTTTGTTTTTCTAATGAGCTCACTGAGCCAAGATGACTACCATGTGCAGATAGAGAAAGCATAGGGGGCTTTTTGGTGTTTTGGGGTTTTGGTTTTTTTTTAATGTTCATAATAATTACTAATGGTCTTTCCTGTAGCTTTCGTGGTAGTTATGTGCACAGCCATACATTTTATAGTACAGTTGTTCATTATTACTGGTAAAAAACCCTACAGAGTTACATGAAACAACCACCTGGGCTGCAGGGTAGTAAAAAAACTTCTATATTAGTGTTTTATTTCTCCTTACTCCGTGTTATTCACTGCTTAGTCCCATTCTCCATTCTATTCAATATTTTTATCTTAACAATATTGGGCTCTGTTTATTTGTTTCCATTCCTCATTGCATCAATACTCATTTAGCCCTTCAAAGTATCCAAAACGTGGCTGGTATTTGCCTTTGAAATCAAGCAAAAATTTATACCAAAATTATTTCTTTGCATTGTTATTTTTCTGAGTATTAGAGGGAACCRAACATGCTTCGGGTTGCAGAACTTCACGGTGTCCCCACAGCCCTGCCCTGCCACGCTGGCTCAGAGCAGTAAATCCTCCTTCCTCTGCAAGGACCTGACTCCTTTGAGCCTGGTTGAGAGCATCGACCCARATGCACTTAGCCAAGTGCTTAGACATAAGCATTCGTTTATTTTCTTTTGGATCTGAAGTAGGAGATTCTGTAGRTACAGCAAACAGGATATATAGAAGGGGTAAAAAAGCCCTGTTCTGGGTCTGAAGTTGGCAGAATGAGCCAAAGCATTCTGAAAGACTGACAGAAAGTTTCCTGCAGTCAATGAAACACATTCTCTGCAATGGTCTTCGGATCACAGCACAAATACTGAAACAATAACACTGGATGGGGAGAAAACAAAATATCTCAACAGTGCAATAGGAGCTGTAAACTGCTCTCAGTCATACAGCTTTTTGAAAGGCTCCCTAATTCACATTGACAAAAGGCAGTGATACAAGTAAGTGACTCTACAGAAACACATCTTATTTTAAATCAAAGCAGATGAGTCATCTGACAATCTAGCTGTTGTGAAACAAAAAGAGAAATGAGAAAATTGTGTCAGTTCATTACTTGATGAGATTTTGTTTCATGTATTTTATTTTCAGGATCTGATTACCTCTGTTATTTATGTTTTTATGGAGTGCTTTCATTGGCTCACTCGCTGATTTTTGAAGATAAAAGTCTAAATTACAATTAAGTTGAAACTGGATTTGCTTAAAAACAAACAAGAGAAAGAGGAAGAATTTCCTGTGTAATGGCTGACAGCGAAATTGTTTGAAGTAATGGGGACCCATTTAAATACCAAGAACTTGGCAGACCTAGGAGAGCTGCATTTGCATAGGCTGTAAAATCCTAGGCGTACTTTGGAAGCTTGCTGGAGTGCTTCACAGAATATAAAACTTTCTGGCATTGCTACAAATCTCGATAAATTAATAGGAGAAAGCAGAACACTGTTGACGACTAATTTTCTATTCCAGGTATGAGGTTTTCTTCTTTCTCCATCTCCCCCTGCTCCACATTTGTCCTCCAAGCCTTCCCTCTGTGCCCCTCTGTGCCTCCCAGTAAGTAATTCCCACCGATTCAGGAGATGCCTGCTRGTGAAGGCACAGCTGATCAACATGGCTTTTGCTGCTGCCAAACTCCAGCCATGAGCTATTCATGGCTCCAGTCCCTGTTTCTGCTCATTAGGCCACTGGGAATTGTATGAATCATTTTCATTCCCTGCCAGGAAGCAACGCCAGTGTTTACTATTACTTATGCAAAATAATTTTCCAGAATCACTTTACAAATGCTGAATGCTTGGTTGACTTATAAAAACTGAAATGAATTAATAAGAAATAAATAAGCAGTCCCAACCGCATGGGTTATCAGTTTTATGCACAAGATGAGTAAAAGCCTTACATATTTCCACTAAGCTGGAATTACAATAACCCCCTTTCTCTTGGGAGAAGCAAATGCTGAAGTACAAAATGAAGATGTGTGTTATTTTTCTCTCATAACAACAGGGAGTGGACTTGGTTGAATTGAGTTTTATGGGGTTTGCAAATGATGCTAAGCTATAGGTTGCCTTTTCCCTTCTCCTGTTTGCCTTCCTCCTGAATGGTTCCTCATTCCCTTTTCCTCACACAGGACACAGCAGGGAAATAATACCCCTCAAACGTACAACGGCAACTAGCCTGAGATGGTGAAAGGAAATGCTCTTGCAACTAGGTTAGACAGCCAAAGAACAAAACAAATATCCACATAATCGACATAGATAAAGATATAGATAAATTTAAATAAATAAACAAATGTGTAAGTATATAAAACAGGACAATAACTGTTTATAACAATCTGTGTGTCAGTTAACTTGACTACGTTTGATCAGCTATAAAGACATTACTGTTAACCCAATAGAAAGGAAATTCTATTGAAAAAGAGAAAGAAGTCTTTGTTAGAAAACCAGCAGAAAATTGTGCATAAAACCTGATGGGAGCCTCAAAATAATCTCATTAAAGCGGAACACACTTATTCAAGACAGACAAAAAGGGTTCACAGCAGTCTTAAAATCTGTTTTAAGAATTTCACTTCGTCTCTTTCTCAAGTAGAGTTCTCTCCAATTACTCTATATTAAACTCTCTGACATTTTAATGTTCTCAGCAAAGTAAGGATTTGTCCAGAGCAACTCATTTTAATGCTCAAACTACAAACCAGATCAACCCGATAAGGACAGACCTCAACCCATAAATTTGTCTTTCTGTAACTCAGAAGGATATACTGGCCCTAACTTTTCCTCAGTGCTCACCCTCTCCCCACAGCAGGATTTCTGCAGACTTGTCAGGAAAGCCAATCTTTGAAGGAACACTGTCAGGCTAAAAATATGGACAAAGAAAGGAGAGGTTTGTTCTGATTTCCTAGCTGCATTACTACTCATAACTCATTCCATCATTGATGGAGACATTTTATTTTTCTATGAAAATTTTAGGGTTTGGGTGTTTTTATGTTTTGTTCCCTTGGACAACAAATCAGCTTTAGCTGCAGGACTTAAAGGCCAGTTGAAGGTGTTCACATTCAAACACAGGAGTGCTGTTTCTGTGTTTATGCAAGAATGTGTTTGTGTTTAACTTGTGAGACCTCACTTCTGCGGGTTTGTGCCTGAAATCCCCACACTTCTCTGCTTTAACTGTAGGCTCTATTGACACCTAGGAATCCATCTTCCTTCTAGTTTTCAACAGGATCTCAATACATCCTCCAAAGCCTCTCCACATCCTCAGCTTCTTTCGTGTTTGTCCCTCTGCCTGCTCTCTGTCAGGCAGGCCATGGGGAATACCTGACTTGAACTCACATCATGGTGAGATTTTAGCATTTACTGTCTCTTTGTCCTCAATGTAACTACTACTTTAAAATATTATACTGCTGTCAAACTTGRTTGTAACAAGTTAATGAGCACGGGATGGACAAAAATTTATTATATTGATCTCTTTTATTAGGAAAATTGGGCTAAAATATTTTTATTTCGTCTAAAATACTTGGAACCATACTTAAACTGTATTTTAAAACTCCTTCAACCTCCCTGAAAATAAGAAAGATCTAGTGATTTTTATAAAATCTGAAAATACATTAATATGCACCTCTATTAAACAAGGCATCTAGAGATTTTAATCCTTGATTTTATGCCCTCAATACAACATTTCCTATGATCCAATTGCAATTTGCAGASTTTGAGCAAATTTTCCAACTACATAAATGCTGCCTTTCTATAGATACTTATGGTAATGCATTATTTGCTGCTCTGCAGTAGATCAGTGACTGCTGCCAGTCTTATCACTGCCAAACAAGGAGTCCTCAGGGCCACTTCCATCCTTCCTTCCACCCACAGGTACGGTGGCTGCAAAGGCAAGACACAATTTTTGAGGTTTCAGCAATTGGTTCTAAGGTCACCTATCACAGATTCTCCTTCCTTTAGTAACAGAAACAGCCGGAAACATTCCCCTCTTCCTTGTCTCTGTGGACATCTCCTTACGTTCTGCATTCCACATCTTCAGTCTTTCCCTCCAGGGCCCCCATATTTAGTCTCCCACTGAAGAATTCAGGGATTAGCTCAACAGATCCCTTAACAAAAAAAGTACCTGTTTTACTGGCAACTATCTAAGACAAAAGCACAGAGCCCAAGACTGCTGTGCCATTTAGAGGAGCATGAATGCACTCTACAATGCTGCAAATTAAAGTTGCAGAGCGGAAGAAAAAGAGAGAAAATCAATTCCACATCTCTTCAGTCAGATTATTCAAGTTTTAAGGAGGACTGGCTTTGAGAGCCTGCCCAATGCATCATCCTGTTCAAGAAAATATTTTCTGCTTTTACACTTCAAGTGACATTTTCTACATGATTGCAGAATACAATTGTAATGAGGCAGGAAGAAAAATCCTATAAGCCCTTGTTGAAGTTATATTTGAGAGATGCCCTTCTATTTGAGCAAACAGAGCTTCTGAAATACTAATAAGTACAGACAAAAATAATATGAGGTGTATCTCTCTCTTAGAGAGGTCTTTTGGTGGGTACATTTAGGAATAATTTGCCTCAGGAATGATTTGCAAGATACATAGCAGGAAGTACTACATAAAATCCTATAATGCAGTTCTAAATTAAAAAGAACAAAATGTACTTCAAGAGGATGTCCCAAAACTGTTTAAGAAATAGGATACTTTCTCACTTTATTTTACTTAGATTCAAATAAAAAATTATCCAATTGCAATTTGCAGAGTTTGAGCAAATTTTCCACTTACATAAATGCTGCCTTTCAACAAGTACTTATGGTAATGCATTATTTGCTGCTGTCTGATAGATGAATGACTGTTAAAATAAGAATTCCCCCCTCCTTATTCACATCTTCCTATATTCATTCTTTCCAGTCCCTTCTAAAGAGAATGCAAATCCAGTGACAACCGAATCAACCATACATCCCACAAAGTTCAATCAAATTTTAAATGTGGAAAAATGAATATGTCTGTTCCCAATGACCACCTGACTCACATAACTTCCTTTGCTACTTACTGGGTAGGTGATAAAAATTGTGCAATATCCAGAAGGTTTTGTTTATAGCTCAGATCAGTCTCAATGCTTCTCACTATTCATATATGAGCTGGTATTCCATTGACATTGCAGACTAAAAGTTCTTTATAAAAACAAGGCCTGTGTTAGCTCTTATTTAACAGTTGCTTCATATCCAAGGTGTCTGTATTGATTATCGTGAAGAGAACTGAATGTCCTTTCTTTCTATTTCTTCCTATTTTCCTTCTCTAAAAGCATGATGCCAGGATGAGAGACACACAGCTACCAACAGGTTTGCCTAGAATTTAAGAGGAACATGGAATATTCGTGCTCAAATAACACCCAAAGAGAAATAAGTAGCTTTATAAGAAGCAGAACAAGTGAAGGTTGGCTGAATTTACTAAGGATGTGCAACCAATTGGTGAAAGCTCTAAGATTTTCCCATTGTTTAAACATCAGTAAAGGTTGTTTCAAGCTTAATAAGGACTGAACAGATGCTCTCATGTTTTCCTAAACAGGATGCACCAGAGATATCCCTCTGTACCAAATGTTTCCATTCCATGACATTTGTTGTCATTCAGTTGGATTCAACTTAAGAGGGGCAATAATTCTTAAGGAAAGACAAAAATTTCTGAGACATCTCTTCGCATATTCACTCACAAACAACATAATGTCATAAATCTTCATTTCTATGGGAAAAAAAAAAAGCTACAAGACTGATTTTGCTTATATGTATCACTTGTAAAAGTGTGTTACTTATGTAAACTAAAGTTCATTTTTAGACCTCTAAGTAGCAATCTGTGTGAAAAGTAATGCTCCATTCCTCTTTTTAAACAGCATGTACTGGCAGAATTGAACTCTTCTGATATGCAGTTTTATTCATGTATGAGATATTCTACCCATTCTAAGACCAACAAATTGAAAAAAATAAGTTATTTTTAAAGTTATTTTCAAATCTAAACTTAGTTATTGAATAGCAGTAATTCTTCATAGAAATTCCTTTGCAGCGAACTACTCAAATAATACCAAAATGAATTTGAACTCTAATTTCTAGTTCCCTGGTTTTGTTGATTTTTTTTTTTTTTGGTCATACAACTGCATTCTGGGTTTGACATCTTAGCCCTGAAGAGCCTTTAGCTTGCAGACTATTGAATAATCCTTTGAATATAAGAACCTTCTACAAAGCGTTAGAAGCTAATTTGGCTTAGTTAAGCATGATACAACAATCGTGCTGACCCCAATGTGAACCTCTCCACACTAATTTCCATTCCCATAGTGAGATTTAACATTTCTAACACATTTCTACTAAACTCACACAAAGTATAATTTTCTAATAAAGCTGACAAATCATGCTGCTACTAAGCAATCAATGTCATTTCAATAAATGATACTCAACCAAACTATGGCCATTTCATCTGGGTCTAGAAAAGTGGAACTGAGGGTTCTTCACTATCAAGTGACATTTCCGATGATTATTCAGAATCTCATACATTAGAAGTAGGTGGAAATGAGAATCCTGGAAATCTACAGAGTTAGCAATCACTTTGTGATAATAAATTAGTGCCATTCCATGGTGGGGTTTTTTCTGTTCACACTCTGCAAAAGCTGTCCCTGTCAGTATTGATATTTACAACAGCCGGCTGAAATTCCATATACTACACAGAAAAATAACCCAATATTTGAACAACTGAGATATTATATTAGTACACAGGTACATCACAAAGCTCAGCCTGTCACATTTATAAAGCCAGTTAAAGAGCCTCTTCTGAACACATTTTTTATTCAAGGGAATGAAAGTGTCAAAATTAATATTGTGATACACACCACTGGCCTCCGCTGTGGAGCTGTTATTTCTAAATGCATTGGTGTACCATGAAGAAAACACATCATTCCGCAGGGTCACATCCTTAATCCACCTCTGCCAAAATACTCAGAGAGGAGCACGGTTGGCAATGACACACAGGGCACACATTTAAGCGCCCAAAGCACACAGTGGGATGCTGAATACCTCTGTGCAGCTGTAAGGACGCCTTCAAAATTTCCGTGAGTGCACCACACCCTCCCCAAGACTGATGATAAAACCCTCACTGCCATCAGCAGGAGTGGAGTGGTGGGTTTGAGCTCTTGGGCTTGAGAAGTATCCAAAGCAGAATCAAAGTGAATTCACTTAAAACACCATCCCAACCCACAGCCGACTCCTGTTCTATCCCAAACTCACCGTGAGCTTCATGTGTGATCTCAAACAAGTCACTGTCCTTCTCTGTGCTTCATCTCCTCGTCTTTCAGACAGGGATAGCAGCACCTCCTTACCTGCCAGAACACGTGTGTGAAGTGTGTGAGAGATCATATGACAAGCAGAAATACCCATGTATTACTATTGATACACAGATGGGATCCTTGTTAAAGATCCAGGTAAAACTTCAATGCCAAGAAGAGAGGAAGAGATACATTTCACCATCCCATGTACTAAAAATCAGAACCAAAAAGGTAGCTGTAAACAAAGCAAGCAGCTTGTACTCTGGCATATTTCCTTGTATCTGGAATTGGAAACAGCACGGCAAAAACTATTCATTCTTGGATGAAAAGTACATAAATATAACAGATGAGCCTTTTTAGTAACTCATTGACGACAACTGCCTACTGACTGGATGTGTTTGGAGTATTCAGAGTGGATTCAGGAGAAACAAAGGGCCCTAGGACTTTGGGAATGTGTGCAAACATCTGGAGTGCATACAACCCATACCTGTAAACTTAACCAAACAAATCAGCTTGCTCTGCTCCTTATTTAAAACACTTTCCTTTTACAATGCATGGGAAAACCATAGCAATATCTGTTATACCATTTACGATTAAGAAAATCAGGAGGTAGACAGCTTAGATCTATAAAAGTGATTTGATATATTTGGCAATCCAACTTGGCCTGCCTGCAATGAGCTGTTAAATGAAATTTTGCACAGCCATGCCATCAGGCTTTATTCACTTGCCACATTTTATTCTGAAGGGTAAAACTGATGGCTAGTACTAATCACCTCAATCATTGCCAGGATTGTGTCAGATCTTGGGATGGGATCAATCCTGTCTTACATAGGGGTGGGGAGGGAGTGTGATTTATAAATAAATCAGAAATCACCAATCAAACTGAAGAGAGAGGTGGCCTAAAATACCAACAACTCCCCCTTTCTAGGGGTGTAGTAGATCAGCATTTTGAAGAATTCCAGGTGATATATTTCAAGGTTATCTTCTAAAATCAATAATAAAGGAGATAAAGAAATAAAACAATGTAGGGTTGGGGGCTTTTTCCCTGCAACAATTGTTTGATAAAACCTTAGTACTTCAGGGGAAAGTTCTTCAAACGACACAAGGAAGTGTCCCACATAGCTGTCCCGGGAACAGCAAGTTCACCAGGAGAAGTGCAGAAGTGAAGGACACTAAAAGCTTCAAATCTATCACAGGTTTTGCCCATGGACAAGCTGCTGAATTGCTCAATCCTATTTCCCTACCAATTTCACGGACAGCAGATGAAATGTAACTCCTCCTCCAATACTTATAGATAAGAATAGGCATCAGAGTAGCAGTAATTMCAGCACTTTGTCACACATTGACTGATTGAACTGAACATAGTGGTGGGATTCCTCAGTGCCATATGTGTGACCAGGTCACTACCTGCTCTGTGTCCTCAAGTGCAAAGTAGAAAAACTATTTTAAAAACACATAAACTATTAGCTATGAAAAGGGGAAGGCTGAAGAGCTTTCTTGTTCTAAATGCTGTAGGGTTTTCCTTTAACAGAACCCAGAAAAGACAGCAGTGCCAGAAGAGAGTCTGGTTCATCCAAACTCCTGGTGCTGTTTAAACAATTTATTTCATCATTTCTCACAGCCAACACTTGGTTGCATTTCTGTTTACATACTCAGCAGGGGCCACCACCTTTGGGAAGAAAGATGAGAACATACTCACATTATGGTATCTGTAAGATTCATTGAGTCTTTAATGATTTTCATGCAGAGTCTTGCTGTGAAAGCAATGAGCAAAGTCAACAAAAGGTCCAGATACAATATCCTCGTAATAAAATTAAAATTACTAAAGTAAACTTGTAGGTGTCTGACAAAGAATTGAAAAATACAACATATTTATATATAATGTATCAGCTGATAGCRAATGCAGCACATGTGGACAGGGCTGGGCTCAGTGAGAGCAGGCTGTGCAAACTGACGCAGGCTCTGAGYGTGTGGCATGAGGATGGATGGTTCTTGTTTCATGAACAGATTTTCTTTTCCCAACTTGCTGTTTTGATGACAACAATACTCAAGACCCAGGAATGAAAGAAGAAATATTGTCCTTTAAATCTCATGGGTTTAGCCACAGTAGTGACTAAAACATAGTGGTAATTTTTTTTAAATAGAAATTTAGAGAGAGCAAGAAATTCGTTAAATTATATATACACATACAGCTAGCCCAATAAGTAGCTAATTCCAAGTGAGTTTTCAATGCATATTGGTGTATGGATGCTTTGAATTTTTGGATGACTTACAGAAATCAAACCTATGTACACAAAGATTTGTTTCTAAATAGTTCAAGTGCTTTTAAGCCAATTGGTTTGGTTCGATCTTGATAATGTTACTGAAAAGAGGGAGAATGACACATAAAACCCCCTCCAAACTGTACTTGATTGTATTGTGATGATTTCTATTACAGCGGCAACTGCAGAATCAACCTATCTATCAATCAGCACCAGAAAAGAGGAGGATAAAAGTAAAATGCTTTGCATTGTCAGGAAGCAGCCTCTGGCAGTTCAATTAGGGATTACTCGCTGTTGTTCAGGTAAATGTTCCCCCAAGTGCACCATTTTAAAAGKACTCTTGAAAGGCATCTCGAGATAAGCTCATGGCTCTCCACTCCTCCTTCCAAGATGCTTGCAGCTGTATAGGCAGGAAGTTTTCCCTTATTTCTTTCTTGCTTCTTTGGCAGCTCTCAGTTCAGTCTCTTCTGCACCAGAGCTGGCAGAGTGGCCTTCCCCATGAAGCCAAATAATTATGCTTCCTTCAGTAATTTAATCTCTTTTTCCTTAGGCATGAGCATTTTGCAGTTCTGGCCCCTTTTAATCTACTGTATATTATTTTGTTTCCTACTGTTTTACCCTGTCACAGCAAAGTTCAATGATGCCTGTCAAGTCAACAGTGTAAACCTTATTTCTGTGAAGTCAGCATCAAAATGCAATGGCCTTATGCAGGGTTCAGTGTCAGGAACACAACAAATTGGTAGCTCTGGAATTAAAAGTAGTTGCTGTCCAGGAGAGAGAACTAAGTTTCTGAACTGTGGGAGAAAAGAATCTTTCTCCTTTTACAGTTTTACCCAGAAATTAATGCTGTTCCTGAAACCTAGACTTACTCCCATAAAATATGGGGATATGGAAAATTTTTGATATGGCAGTATAGGCAAAAATACAGCAACAATGGAAATTTCTACCCCTTTTCTCCACAAATTAAAAAAAAAAAAAATTCTATGATTTTTCTGAGAGTGTCACTTGTTGATACACCAATGAATTCACCAAGTTTGGCAATCCAATGAAAACATTAACAATTCAGCATGGGTTGTTTTTAACTGAAATTTCCCTTGCTGACTGTGAACCACAGATCTGCATACAGATCGAGATGCTTGGATTAAAAATCCAGGAAAGGGAGTAGTGCTTTGACTGGTAAAATCATCAGAGGAACAAACAGAAAGCAGCCACAAGCCTTTTACTTTCCTAAACACAGCAAAAGAAAAAGCAGTGAGAGTAGGGTTATACACATATCCTGACTAGACAGCTGTGCCTACACTTATATTTAGGCCATGATACTACAGCATTACTGATGCTCTAGGACTTAGACACTCTCACAGTTTCTATCTTTGTAATAGGGTCAATTATTCCTTGACAGCACCTATTACATTTTACTGTAAAATATAAATTGTTAAATACAAAAATATACACTTTAGACACCTAAGTTGGGAGAGATTGATGCTACCCTAAAACTACTGCAATGTGTGGGCCACTAGGGGTTTTAGTTGTTATTGGTGGCATTTTTTTGTTTGGGGAAGAGAGGGAGGGAGTGTCTTTTCATTTTGGTGATCCCCTTTTTACTTCCTCATAGCTAATACCAAACCCTGGGTTCTTAACCTCATCCCACTCATTTTTGTGTTCTACCTTTTCTCCCCATCCATCTTTGCCTGTCTTCAATTTTCTGTCATTACAGAGGGAGAGCTCTCGAGAACCATCACACCTGAAAAACAAACAGACATTTATATGAGCCCAGAGCTTTTCTTTCACCAAACAGACAGGAAAACGTGTGACACTAATGTGATATTCAGAGAGCAGCACTGCTTATTTTATTTGCCTCTTACTATCGATTCCTTTATCCTTGGTCTGATTTGGTTAAGCTCTTCAGGCCCATTGCTAAGCACAGCATAACCCACCCTCCTTCCTGTCCTGACCCCACACAGAATAATAATGAGCCCGTCCTTGAGGGAGCAGAGACAAAGTGCCTTGGGTCGCATTTTATGTTTGAAAAAGGAAAGAAAAAAAAAAATGCTTTGGTGTGTCTTACTTSTTGTTGTCATACCCATGCTGATTTCCTGAGTGAGGTATCAACTCATTTCTCAAATCTGAGATTCCTGCTAACTCCCAAGCCAAGCGGGATRCATTTACTGTACCCTCATTTTCCAGCTGCAGACCTCTTTATCTTGCTAGCCACATCTTTTTGATAGCTTGTGATGCAAGTCACTCAGTGCACTATGAAAGAASACTAAAGTAACTGTATTTTAGCTCGGGCGCTAAGGACACATTCCTGTTTTAAACACCCAAGGACACAGGAGGACGTCTGGGGTTTTTTTAAACAAAACAGTGGCTGATTAGGAGAACTAATTTGTGTTTTAGAAAGACTGGCATAGACACTTGACACACATTTAGTCCAGTCTACAAATAAAAAAAATCAATCCCAGATTAAAGCCTTGACTCACACCTGACATCACCTGTTTAAGCTTTGAAACCCTGGCACTGCCTGGTGCTCAGGAGGTTCAGCAAAGCAGTCCAAGGCTGCTCAGCTTCTCCATGACAGCCACAAACAGATCCAAACATACACATCTGTCGAGCACGCTGACTTCACCCTGCTTAGGGGACTGAGCCTGTTCTCTTGGGTACTGCAGGGGGACAAGTCCCAGGAAAGGAACAGGATAATCTGAGCAAGGGGATATCACCTGGTTTCTGCATTCCTTCCTTCATCAATGAATTCCTGTTGCAGTGGTTAAAAAAGTACTCCAACAACAAAAGGTTTAAAAAGTGCCAACAAAGTCATCACCAGTGGCTGTCCAGCTCTCAGATTCACTGAATTTAGGAAGGGTCCATCAGGTTTCAAAAAGGCAGAGTTAGCACAGCAATTACCATGCTAATGCGGTAACAGACCAAGGGGAGAACGGGAGAGGCAGCTTGGAGAAGGAAATTTTAATATGGGCCAGATTGGTAAAGAACTAAAGTAGGCATTTAAATTCAAAGCTAGTCTGAATTTTTAAAAATTGAACCTAAATTGGGACATAATGACATGGCCTTTGAAAGCTGGCAGAGAATTGCAATTTTGACTGTTATATGTAAATTTCCTACATAAAAATTATTCTTTGGATGATTAAGTCCCTGCCTTTCACAACTTTTAAAAAGTCAGAAAAGAAATGAAGGGAAGRAAAAAAAGAACTTATCAAAACCAAAAAGGTGCCTTAGAGGAAGACAATTCTGTGATGTCTAACAATGCTTATAAAAAGTATGTTTGACTGAACACCACAATACAAAATTATATTAGAAATAAGAAAGCTTTGGTTAAAAAAAATTGTGCACATACTCTCATGTAAATAACTAGCAATCTAACCTAAATGCACAAAATCCTCTGTGCCTATTGGCAGATTCCTGAGACCAATTATTTCAATAAAGGCATCATTGSTGACCCAGACTATCACTGCATGGTCTGAATAAAACACACTTGCCCTCCTATGAATGCGAATTTCCAAAGAGATAAAGTTATTTCACTGCAAAATGAAGAACAAGACACTTGGACCAAGAAGTTGCTTCACTATCAAAAGAAATAATAATATTAATTGCAAGGCAAGTGCTCAGTACCTGGTCAGAAACACCCTTGAAATACAAGCAGCTGCTTCACATAAAAGCCATGGTTGTTTAGGCTGGAGAAGAGCAGAACAGTGGTCCCCTGCTCATGGGGAAAGGCCACAGGCCGAGGTTTGCAGGATGGCTGCATTGCTGGCTAAAAGTCTGAAAATTTAACTCTACATTGAAAGGAAGGGCTGCARCWGCTGAAGCTAAAATARAAAAWTTWAAAAATTAATCCTCCCAAACAAAATCCCCGGTTCTGCACAYTGAAAACATTGGAAAGGGCTGTGTTTGCAGCGCAGGCAGGCCAGGCACACACCCAAAGGATGTGTCTGCCCACACAAGCAAGGGTTTGAGACACACAGGAGAGCCAGGTTTGCTTCTTGGAAATGGATGTACCCTCTCCTGCACAATTTTAAAGCACTTCTCCAGTTAAGCCTGTATTTTATTAGAAATCTTCATTCCTATTCCTATGGAAGGCCTATCATATTTATAAGGTTGCAATTTAAGCAGTTTTGCCTCTCAAAGGAAGTTTTATGTCCAACATTAATTCCGCTGAATCCATTTCACTAAGAAAATGAGTGATACAGCTGCCAACTTCCATCAGCAAAAGAATTACTTTTTTCATTCTCCTTCTTTAATATAATTTGTGGCAGTCAGTTATAGAGTTATGGGTCTTCAAATACTTCATAAGTATTTTCAGCAGATTTTTTAAGGATATTTTTCATAGCATATCTTGCACCACGTATTCACAAGATGTGAAATTACTTCATTTCCCAGCAACACAGGACACCAGCARTTACACCCAAGCAGCCCTTGTAAAAGCTTGTTTAGTAGAGATATAAGGATACAAATTTCCCATAATGTGATTCATATCATAATCAGCAAGTAAGGAAAGGGCATTTTCAAAAAGTGTGTACAGATAATATCATGATAGGGATAAATGGCATTTGAATCCTCTGAAATCTGTATTTTCCTCCCACCTCACACACTGGTATCAACGAGAGGTTTGGGCATCTGAAGGGACTTTTTTGAAATAAAAACACCAACGGGAGCTGTGAAAAAGTTACACTATTGTTCTCTGTACTTGTTGTGTGAACATCATAAAAATAAACAACAGGTATTGTTGAAATAAAAACAAAACACAAAAGAAAACTATTATTTCTTATGCAGTATCTGATATGTTTCAAATAGTTTTTCAAGTTCTGTAGCTACCCATTTTTTCAAAGGGGAAAGTGTTGTTTGTATTTTCACTTATAAAGTAAGTATTTTAGTTTCCATTCATTGTATATGAATTATTCATTGCTAGGTAAAACGTCAGGATCTGCTGCATTTCATTTTCCTCAGAAGATACTTTAGTTTTAAGAAAATGAGACACTGTCATTGAAGTAGACTCAGCAGCACCATTCTCTTTACAGTATCTTCTCATTCCACAGAAGACAAAAGAAAATACACATTTTTATCTGCAATGTGTATGAGAGATTTTATACATATATATATATAGTCATAGACAATATTAACAGCAATATTTCAGTATCTAACTTAYGTCCCAAGCAACATTCTTACACCTTAACTACAAAGTAGTAAAGGATAAATTTGGAGCAGAATAGATTTCAAGAAAGAAACATAGTGTTTTCCTCCTTTTATCAAAAAGCCTAGAAATGTAGAAAATCACCAAAAATATTAACCAAATTTTTCAAATGGATCTAATCTTGTTGTAATTTAACAACAAAGCTACGTGCATCGGTACAAAGAATTATAATACCAATCTGAGTATTGTCAGAAAATATTCGTTTGCTTTCCTATTTTTTTTCATCTTCTTGTAAAACCACCAGCAGTGTTGAGTCTGGCAGCAGTTCCAGGCTTATTTGCTGGATTCATCTRCCTTGAAAGTCATTACACGTGTTTCTCACATCCCCACTGCTGCTCCCGTCAGCCCTTCCATTCCACAAGGGCCAATTTCCCATCCTGTCCTTCAGCAGCCTGCCTTTGCCTGCACTCGACCATCAGCCTGCAAGCAACAGGGCTTTTTAGTACCACTTTGGACATTAAACAATTACCCAGGATGAACATTTGTTTTATGCCTAAATATTACATTCCTTAGAAAAATCACTCTAGTAAGACCATGCCTATTAACAGCATTTGTCAGAGGCCAGTGCTCACTGACCAGGAGCTTTCAGATATTTCACAAGTGTAGGATGTGCTGTTTAACAGAAAATTTATGGATTTGAAGGCGGCTGATGTTACCCCAGATTTCTGATTGAGTGGAGAGATACAAAATATCTTGCATAAAGGTAGCATATAYGTGAAGATATCTATATCTATATGATCTATATMTATATTAACTGCAATACACAGTTCAATTGCTATTCCAATGCGATTCCCATACCAATCTCCAGAATATGCTTGCTGTGAGGGTGCTGGGCAGCCCTAATCACTGGGAAAGAGCTCATGGGTTGAAACAGCTCAAGCCTCTTGCTCTCTTAGTTTTCATCCTCTGCTGTTGGTTTTAAGGGTCTATAGACAAATCACAATATATTAGCTGTTCTTCCCTCTTTTGACAATCTTTAGTTCCTCGTGCAGAGGAAGTGAAATCCTTTGTTGACCATCCACAAGCAGCATTCCCTACCCATACATTTTTGTGGTGTCAGATTGCCAGGGGAGGAAGCACAAGRCAAGCCACAGTAATTTAGATTTCTGGCTACTTGAATTATTTATACAGTTATCCTTTCTAAGAGAAATATCTTTGTACATTCATTATACACCGATAATGTATGCCTAATAAATCAGATGAAAGACAGATTGAAACATATAGCAGAGCATGTTAGTTAGCAAAGAAAATTAACGCATTTTATTCAATTTTAGCATGCAGAAAACTTTAAACTCCTCTTGCATTCAGCACAGTTTAACTCAGGGAACCAAGAACTAACCTTTTGTTAAGAATGGTGAGAACAAGGGAATAGGAAAATTAATAGCAAAAAAAAAATCTGTTGCTTTAAGAACTGCTTTTACCTAAGAGCTATTAGCAAGAGTAAAATTATCCCGTCTCTCACTCCATGCTTTCCACCCCCTCGTGAAGCTGGGGTTAGTACCCCAGAGCTAACATGTGATTAATGAATTTCAGGGTCTGCATAGCAAATCTGGAGAAAAAATCTAGGGCCCAGTGAAAACAAATCAAGCTCTATAAACGGAAGCACAAGTAGTATGGCAATATTTTCTTGAAATACTTATGCAGTTCTGTACTTCCAATGTAAACACAGCCACCACCAGCCCTAATAATGACGAGATGTAGTTTGCACTGAGAGGAGATTTATAGCAGGCAACCTCACCAAGTCATAGAGAATATTCCTGAAAACCTCTGTATGTACAGGTAACGAGAGAAGAGAAATTGAACCTCACACTGCACGGCTGAAGCGCCAAACAAGAATCGTTTTTTTCTTTTACGTTCAACCACAAAGAGTCGGACTTGGACTTCTAATTGTAAATAAGTTGTCCTGYGTGAGCAGCAGCAAACAATACATCCTGCACTCAGCAGCCCTCAGGCTGTGTCTCGTTTTGACAGTAACTATGTCCATCAGGAACAGAAGTGTATTCAACTCACGGGGACAATTCACACCCAAGGTAGCACAATTTGTTTAAAATGATAGCTAAAGTTTTGAAGATGGCTATATATCAGCTCCAGSTCACCACACTGCTATCTGAAAGATCACCCAAAAGCCCTGGAGAAGTGCATTCAAAGCATCTTTTTCAATATTTAAAGTATGGCTTTCTAGAAGACACRAAAGACTTATCAACTCTTTACCAAAGTCCTTTTGTTTTGCTTTGGTTCTCTAACTGTTTATTAAATCAAGAGCAAATTTCTTTAAACCTGCCTTAGACCTTCTYTATATTGCCAGGAGGACACAAGGATGATAATGTCCAGACAGGAGAAAAACAAACAGAYAAAAAGGTGATCTTCTATACCACAGATATATTGAAACTATCCAATACATTTCCAAGTTTTTCCAATTATCCTGGTCCAGCATTTCTGTGACTCCATTAAATTAAGATAATTTTTCTGTTTCCTTTGTTATTTTCATTTACGAATCGTTAAAGGGGGAAAAGAAAGGAAAAGCAAACCTTATTCCTTTGGGAAATAAGGCATTTGCCTGCTTTGCTACACTTGTGATTTAACAATATCTTTGATGCAAAAAATACACAAAGTGTACATGAAAATTTATAAACTCTAATTCATATACTTGCATTCATGTGACATATTTCATACTTCACAAGCATATATCTTGTGCCTCAGATACGTGTCCATTAGCACTTACATTTTTGTATTTCTCTTGATTTGTAGATGATCATCCAACAACCAAGCCTCCACATGCAGCTATGAAATTGTCCCTGCTCTTTTTTTAATAGCAAATTTCAGAGGAAAASAGATCTCTCTAGGACTTCCCTATCAGATGATTGCATTACTTGCAATTCCATGCTGTTTAAAAGCTATCTTGCAGGTAAAAACCACTTGTTCTGCTGCCTGTTTTTCACTAATTTTTTTAGACATTCAAGCCGTGCTGATTTCTTTACCCATGCAGATCACAGAGTATTAAGGTGATGATTTTCTACTCAATCTTCCTACTCCAGCTGTGAAACATATTTCCCACAAATGCTCTCTAGTGTCAATTTGAAATTCGCTGTGTCAGTAACAATTCCTGCCAGTAATTTTCTGCTGCTCAATATTCAGAGAATAAACAGCAAACAATTGATCTATACAAATGAACTAATTTTTTTAATTATCATCAGGAGGAATTCTTATGGTCCTCCCCTAACAGGAAGAAATTAAAATGTTATGAGTATGTGCCATTCCTTACTAAACTATGAACAAATAAAATTCTAACACACCATTTTGAGCACTGGGAAAAGTCAGTGAAGAGGAAAGTGGCCAGYGCAGACTTTTGTTGGATGTCCAGACATGAACCAACTTGGAACTTTTACAGATTACAATATTTTATATGGAATAATTCACATGCCCCCATTATGCATTCAAATAGGCGAAGGAGATACTTCTTATTAGAGACAAGAAAAAGTTCTGGGCAAAACAATTTTTAACTTAGAAAATTAGCTTGACAGGCTAAGTGGTAAGTTTATCTAAATTCCATCTTTACATTTACATGATAATATATTCAGTGGTGTTAATGATTTATTTTCTCCCAGAATTAAATTCTTTGATCTATTTTGTTAGTTTATCAATATTATCTTAAAATCATAAAATTAGTAATTGATAGTTTAATAGGTAATAAATTATTTAGTGAGTCCATATGTCAAACATATTTTACTGTCTCAAAATTTAGGTGRTCTATCCTATGTCCATTCAGTGTTTGTAAACCACCAAAATGAAAAGAGAGTGAAAGCAGAAAACTATTTTAGAAATCTTTTTTGGTAGTTTATCTAGGCTCTGTGAGCAAATATCCACTTAACGAATTAGAGTTTCTAATTATCAGCTTCATTCTTTGCTGTTATCAAAGTGATCAAGATCTGAATTAGCATTATCAGCCTAATTATCTGGTAATAAAATAATGTCATATTAATGAGCATCATCCTGCTGTTAACCAGGACCTGCAACTCTGAGAAACTCTCCAGAAACTCAACTTTCAGTCCAGCACCTTGCAGAAAGCATTAAATATGTTCACACCAAAAAGGTACTCAGTGTCAGGAAAAAAAGGTTTAAAAAATTTAGGCTTTACTTGCGGTTGACAGCTGGAAGAGGTAATGAGTGTCATACCTTTAGAGACTCTAGTTTTAGGGCAATACATTTCAGTCCTGCCAGAATTAATAGATGGCTCACTCATTTGTCAGGATGAATTTTCCATTCCAACAAGACTCCGTTGAAACAACACCACAAAAAGACCAGCACGGATATAGAACTCCCAACACTGTTTTGCTGCATCCTTCTTCAGAGGGAAAAAAAGTCCATAATCAGACACAATGGAGCTTCATGGAGTATCCCATGGAGTATCCCCTAATTCCCAAAGCTGCATGGCTATAAATCAAAACGTGCCAAGAGTTTGAACCTATGATCAGGGAGTGCAACTCCAGCCCCCTGCTCTTAGAACAGCCTACCAAGGCAGGAAACAAGTTGTTACCTCTCAACTTGAGGTTTTCAAGGGACAATTCCATTACATTCTTGGGAATTATAGTCCATTCCTTAGTATGAAATAATTTCCTTCCTCTCTTTAGAAACATTGTACTATAACAGTTCTTCTAAATCTAAACTTATTGTGAGTTTCCATGAAGAAAAGTAGAGAAGTAATTGATCTACCAGGTAATATATACAACTATATTTCAGAATAGGATCTTCAGTTTTGCTCTTTGTTGAAATGGATTTACTGTACGTTGTATAAAGAAAGTAAAATTGATTTTGAACTCAGATCTCTTATTTTGGACATTTTATAAAGTCTACAAAGGATTCACAAAGAAAAATAGGTATATATATCAAGAAAGTATCATACATGTAGGATAGCCAAAGTAAGGTAAATTCCTAAATTCGGAGTTTTCAAACCTGCCTGCCTACCCCAGCCTATTCTAGTGCAACTCTCTTTGTGATTTGTGACTTTGATACAAAGGACTAACAGGATTTCCATTTTAATAAGGTCATGCTGTACTTGCTAACACAATAACCACGGAAAAATTACAGTAGATCCAAGCAGTGAGACAAAATTGCTTAATTTTATAATGTAACGATTAACCTGGAACAAATACTACAAAAATCTTTTCCTTACACGCCAGGCACAGTGACATGTGTAACATTTTCTCTCGTGTTTTAGTTATCCAAAAAACCTGACRTTCAAACAAAAATTTCCCTGTAGAACACAGACTTTTTTTTTCTTAAGACATAATTCCTTAAGTAGCTGTTAGATTTTAGAGAGTTAATTACAAGTGAAAGCATAACAAATTCTATTTATAAATATGTGATCATTTATAAACTACTGAGAGCTGAGACRTAAGATTGAGATCAACTCTTGCAATGGTCCATCTTCCCTGGTGCATGAAGGATACGGACAGGTTTGGTCTAGCACAGGAGCCTAAAATATTGCAGCCTCACAAATGGAATGCTGCAGAAGACTGCAAGCTTGGTTCAGAGCAAAGCATCAACTCAAACCTATTCTAATGAAAAAAAAAMCAACTTGTGTCTATCTATCTAAATAACCTTTTAACACCGTGTCTGTTTACACACATCTGACACTCCAGAAAATATTAGTTTGCACTAACAGAGCTGGCTGTGCACCAGGAGAGACCAGGAGCACTCACAGAGGAGCAGTAAATGTTTGCACTGAGGCAATGGACAACTACAACAATAATCCTTTACAGTTATAGAGGCTAAAAGGTAAAAAAAAGGCATAATTTAAGAGACATCCATACAACTGTCTCGTGAGCATTAAACTCTCTTTTACCCCTCTCAAAATTCTTAGAAATTACTCCTAGGATTAATATTTTGGGCAAATGCATTCCAGGTGTTTTGGGGATTCCAGAGCTCCCCAGCCCCCCACCAAATACTGAATATTCATTGTTTTATGATTCTGAAGGCCATAAGGTGGTGTTCTTCCTCTGTGACTGAGTGACTGAAACAAAGGAGAAAGACACACAGGATACAGGAGAGCACCATAAATCACATTCCTCTGCATGACTTTGGAGCATTGAGGATTTGCGAAAGAATATTGGGCAGCCACACAAACTTTTGTGAGTAGCTTCAGAAATAGGAGCAAACAAAATCTCGATTTTTTTATTAATACTTTCCTTTTTGTTGCCAGATGGACTTTATTCATTTGGAGCCCTCAGAATGCTGAGGAGGAAGATATATAAAATACTATACTAACTCGGCCAGATCTACTGGATTACTTAAATTGAAACCAAATATTATTTGTTCCATTATTTTTCTCTACTAATGGAATTCAGTGTTTAAGATTACAACGTGCATGTGAACTTAAACACATCAGCACTGAATGACATAAAACCACAAACTGAAGATCCTATGGAAAACCACTTCACTTTTGTGATCACAAACACAGAACAGACAAGAGTTAAACTGCTAAGCACGAGCAAGAGCACTCCTGAATGCAGGGAAATGAGAACCTTTTCATTCTGGAGAGCACCACACCGCATTGACTCACAGACAATMGGTTTGATCGGGCACTCGAGCATCAATTGTAGGCTCTGAAGTCCTGCCTCGTGTCCTCTGTGCTGTATGAGCACCTCTCTGGCAGATCCTCTCCCCAGGAGGAGAGGCCAGCCAAGCAYAGCTGGCTTGCTCCACACGGATTCACCAAATGCTTGCTTTTGGATTTTTGCAAGTGAATTTCAATCCTCAAGTTTTACTAGAAAGCCCCAGGCTGGAAGGAAAAACAAAAAAAAAAATTAAAAAGAAATCCTATCAATTATACTGACTTTCTTTGCATGTTTATATAATGCCACCGAGGTTTCTTGACTGGAGCACAAAACCCTCCAACCCAGACATGCTTTGAACTAAGGAAACATGCTTTATTTTTTTGTGAACATTGATTTACAAAAAAATTCAATTAGGACTGTGTGTTTATACACAGGAGAAACCAGGAAATGAGTTTGGTTTTGCATGTCCTYTTATTAAATATACATTCGGTTTAGAGAAGTGGGAGAGGTGATTTCTGAGGAGTTTGAAAGAACTAGGAGAGAAAATTAACTTCAGTACAACTCTCAGACTGCAAGGACCCAACCCAGGAGAATGAAATGACTGCAACACTTTGCTTTCCTTGTTCCTACTGGTTATTTTAATTTGTTTTGTCTTCCACGACCTTTCACAATTTAGGTAGTGTTTGTTGTTTTGTTTCCCATCTCACTCGTACAAGTGAATTTCTGAGGACTCACTCCTGTGTACCAAAGTACTACCTGGYACCATCAACAAATGGAAGGGTGACATCCCTTCAGTGTCCAGAAAACTGCACACCAGGACAGCAGAAGGCAGCTCAGCAGGATCACACAGAAATGCAATGAATGCTTCTGCAGGATTCTAGCAGTTTTTAGCAGGGGACATTGAAAACTCTCTTTCTGAAATTTGCTTAGAACGAGAGAAGGATCCAAGGGGTTGATTTCAGAAGTGGTGCCTTCTAGGCTGAGCCTGCAACAGTTTGAAACCCTCCACCGACAAGACAGAAATTTTCAGCTGACCATTTCTTGCTGACACTGAAGATAAATGACAACAGGCTCGCAGACTTTGATGGTTTTGTMATCCAGAGCAAAAGTTTCAAGCAAACACATCTGTGCAATGGTTCTAATGCAAATATTACCCAGTCCTCTCCAACTGAAGTGCCTATTGGCAATTCTCTGAGTATTTCTCCACAATCTTTTTATACACAGCCTAAGGACTCTGACAAACTCTCTCTTTCCCTTCAAAGGCTTGTTAAGTATGTGATGAATAAATCTGTCACTTCCAATTCTAAACTTACCTTCTGTTTTGATTGCTGCAGGATCTCGTATCCATGGCAACTTTTCAGCACTCAGAATCGATTAGAGAAGTGATCGGTTTATCTAAACAGCCGTGCTGACGGAGGCAACTGCTTTTTTCTGCAATAGCAGCCCTGACAAGTACTGTGAGTTTCCTTGACCAGTTAGTTTTCCAACACAGCAAGTAATGAATTCTCAAAGAACACACTGTGGTCAGCTGAATGCTCAGTTCATTTCTCCTCTCTAAAGCAGGTCTCTAATTAAAAACCCTACAAATCAGTATCTGCACTTCTGATTGATGTGTCCTGCTTTGTTCCTAAGCAGAGGACCACAGTGTATAGATCTCATCGGAGACAAATGCAGAGCAGACCTTCAAATACTTTTCAGTTTATTTGCTTTGGAGTTTAAGACAATCAGATTTATTTATTAAAAGGCGAAACCATCAAAAGTTTTCAGTCAGGCACAGATGAATGTTCAAATTAATTACACAGAGTGGGAGCCCAACTTATCAAGAAAGCGTCAAAAGCACTGCTACAGATAGAGGAATGTGAGGCAGAGCAGCACTTACAAAGGACAAGCCACTTCTCAAGCGTTTCAAGTTCTACAGAATGTCTTTATTCTGCACGTTTTTCAGAACCTAAAGAGCTCTTAATTCACATATTATATGTGAAGCCTCTTGGGACTAAACATTTAAAGACCTTAAGCACACATTGGAATTTATAATGATTAATGTGGTAACACATCTTGTAAAGTCTACAAAGGCACACCTTCTAAAAATAAGGAAATGCTCGAGGGGACGGAGTCAATTCTTAAGGGCAGTAAATGGGCACGAAGCAGCTTAGTGGGCTTTACATGACAGTGTATTCAGATGTGAAAATGGCACCCAGAGAAACACTATAACTTCAAAGTAAAATATTATAGATTAAAGTACAGAGGAGGATTTCACCCATAATTAAAGCTATCTTGCTTTGAAGCCAGAAGTTTAATCTGCGATCAATAATAATGATATCAATATTAGCAAGAACCAAGCAGGCTGAGAGCCATTTTAGTACCATGGGGGTTCTGTGCAGGTTTCCTAGGCACAAGCTCAGGATTCCAGGTGCGAGATCACTCATGGTGCAGTGACTCTTGCCAACTTCACCCAGGGAACAAATGGAACAAGCCTAAGCATGAAGGAGCCACAACTGTAATAGGATGCCTGACACCAAAACCATCTTCATTCAGATGGTCTGACAGCCAAACAAAAGGGTTGCAATGCATCTGACAATCCCTACCTGTGCCATTCTTCTGTGCTCCCAAGCTCGGTAGTATTTACAATTCATGCACAATGAATGCTGTGCATGAAAAGCATAAATAGAGTAAATGCTATTTTTGGTCTGAAGGATGGAAAAGTTTTTCCTTTTGTCTCACCTACACAGAGAGCTCTTTTGGGTGGTACCACTCACAGCAGCTCTCCTGCCACAGTATAAGCATCAGGCTATTAAGATTATGCCGACAGGATGCTGGGAATATGAAGCCTCCAATAGTGGCAACTGTGTTGTGAAGGATTCAGATCCTCTCCCTGAAGTGCCAGCAGGTGGGACAAAGAGAGGGTAGAACAGAAAAATTCAAAGAATGAATGGTGAAAGGTGAAGAACYAATGCTGAAATGGCCTGAGTAGCCTTTGCTCTCCCAGGTCTCCCGGGGGAGGAGGAGCAGCTCAGATGAATCAGCTGCTTTAGTTCTGTGTTGTGCAGTACAAGGCTCCCATATGAGTGCAATATGAGGTTACTGGTTTATAATGTAAAAATACATAAAATGCCCAAGATTTCTGTGAAACAAGGTGGTGTTGGCTCTGGTATCACTGTCTCTGCCTGCTGGATAAGCAGCAGGAATGAGGAATGGCAGCACAACCAYGGCACTGACAAATGAGCACTGGAGGCCTGGGGCTCCTCTTCCCTGGCTTCAGACTTTCATATCTGGGCTGGGCACCCCAGGGCCACAGGGAAAACACAGAAACAGCAGGACTGCCCTGACTTTACTCCCCCTGTGTACATGCAGGCTTTCTAGGTAGAGCAAGCTGTCAGAACTTTAGAAACACACCCATAAAACATGCCCTGCATTTCTTTGCTCAAAAGGTTATTTTCAGTGGGATTTCCTGACAAGATATGAATGCTAACCCCCTGAAAAGCTCCATACCTCTCGTTTTTCCTGCCCAGGTCAGTCAGAGCCAAGAGGTTCATTCAGGACACCATATATGTGTTTCAATGTTACAACACTACGGCTCCAAGAGCTGACAGTGCAGCGATTTGCAAGGAAATAAAACATCTAAGTGACAATTAATTACCTTTCCTTGTGTCTCACATTGCCCCACCTTCTTAATACCTTTTTTCATTGCATTGCTACTGTAATGTACTCATTTTCTTATTAAAAGACCATGTGGATCAGTGGATGCAAGTTATTTTGGTTTTTTTGTTCATAATATACGCCTGTAACTCAAATATCCCTGCATGGTCAACTGCCAAAGTTTGGTATTTTTCCCTTAAAACATAAAGAACATACATTTGGCCACAAAACCACAAACTGAAAATTGCAGTCTTGATTAAGCAGACGTAGTTGATGATCAAAAACAAACCTGGGAACCACAGAGAACTAGAAGTAAAACTGTCAGACCTAATATACATCCTGTTCATAATGCAAGACACATTAATAGATAGATAGATATCTCTATTTCTCAATTATTTTTTCCAAACTTAAAATATACACTAAGAATGAGGATCACAAGAGTTCTGAGCACCTTTTCTTCTTTCTTTTTTTTCTTTTTTTTAAGAGACTTCCGTTTGACTGTCTGAACTTGAAGCATTATTGACATCACTGACATAAGAGCAGGACTATTACAATGCTTCAGCAAAGAATAGATTTATAGATTTTAGTTCTGTGTGCAAAAAGTTACCCACATTTTAAAAATCAAAGGCACTGGAAAGGGAAGGAAAGAAAAATCAGTAGTGTGATACAAAGCCTACCAACACTAAATCAGACTTCAGAAAAATTAAACGAAAAATACTTATGCTTACGAATGCCTCCTGTGTTATTTACTGCCTATTTTTGTGCTGATAATTAAAGAGCAGTATTTAGATTATTAATTTGCACTCTCCAATATTTCAGGGTTTTTCCACACCTACTGCTTTGCACTGAATACAGCCAAGYAAGCATGAACCCATTTTTTAAACATTGCTGTAGAACTAAATGAAATTGCCACCTTCTTTGCCAACAGAGGTTTGTCAGCATGGATGGGCACTCCTTTCCCAATCACGTGGAGCTGGACCCCTCTCTGCTCTGAGGCTTTTAGAGACAGATGAACCAGATACACCTGACTTAAGTCACATTTGGCACTGTTGTGCCTGTTCACAGGACAGCTGCCCAAGGCTCCCCCCACAGTCAACACAGAGAGGCCCTTGTGAGGCAGCAGGCCCTGAGAATTCACCAAGGGTTAACTGAACTCTTCATCTCAGCAATTACATTAATAAAATTTAACCTCAGCTGAGGTTAAACTAAAGTTTTGCAGAACATGCTCATCAATCACTCTACCTGTGTTACATGCAGCACCAGTGATGGTTTGTTCACCCTCAGAAGGGCAAGATGACTGAATTTGTTTCCAGCTTATATTGAACTTTACCTGTGAAAAATAAAAAAAMCACAACAAACTCTTGTCCCTCCTATAAAACCTTGAACACACATCASCTCCATCTGAGTTTTAAATAAAAAGTTCTAATAGCCCCATATGAAACTTTCCACACCTTTGCTTTGATCTGTTGAATTTAATATTGTATTAGGYTTGGATACCAAACTTTTTCCTCATGACATGAGCTGTGAGAAAGAGGAGACCTAATTCTAGTTTTATTTCCTATGTCATGTTATTTATTTACTCTTGTCAACAAAACCTGAGGCACCTTTGGGGACTATTAAACCAGTCTTACACACACAGCTGCTCAGAGATCTTGGATGTGCATCAGAGAGCTAAACTTTAAGGCAGACACGCTCGGAGCTGGGGCTCCAAGGTTAAAATAAACTGTGGAAACCTTTAACTACCAAAAATACAGAGTGCACATTGTCCTTGGGTATATAAGACAACCTGACATCCTGCTGCACAGATGAGCAGGTAAAACAAATGTCATCAACAACATCCTCTGCTAAACATCCCACTTTTGACAAATTTCCATTTTTCACAGAAACAAAAACCACTGGCCAAATTASTCAGGAAAAGGCCTGCCAGAATGAGGCATGAAGTGTCCCTAGTACACACCAACATCCTTCAATGAGTTGATTAMAGGAGGAGAAGAGAGCAGAGTTAAGGAGATGTCATTTCCCTGAGTCTCCTCTTTGTTCCTGGGTGAGAAGAGAACAGAACCAAGGCAGAAATTGAACCCATTTCCCTCAACCTACAACACAGTGGTCAATCCAGAGAATCCAGTAACATACAGGAGTTACAGTGAGTAATCTGAGGTTACCCGTGCGTGTCTGCAGCCCACCAAAAACAAGGGCAACAGGCAGGGTTTGTGTGTGCACCTGTGCGACTAGAAAAGGTTAAACCCACCAACYGATCCAGTTAGCACATGGGCGGCAGAGAGGGAAGCTGTTTTAAAACTGAGAACAAAAGACATTCTACTAAATCCAAATGCTTTCCATATTCCAAGGATGTTAGAGAAAGAAAAGGAATGAATGGCAGGAGGAAGCAAAAGGAAAGAAACAGGCAACAAGAACCATTTGAGTTTATAAGGCAATAGAATCTATTACTTGAAGGTGGAAAAATGTTTCTTGGCTTAGCTTGTATTATTCCCAATTCAGGTTGTTTTCATATCAGCTACAGCCTTCACAGCAAAAAAAAAAGTCTCCAACTGTTTAATAGGCGAGGTGTAAACCAGCTCATTAACGAGAAAGATCAAAGCCTTGGAGTAAGATCGTTTCCCACCCCTCTCCCTCAGCACTATGGATTAATGAAACTGTGCCTCCACCTGGCAAATGGACACAGCAGCAAACTCCTGATGCAGTGAAACAACCTGCACGTCTGACACACCACAAAGCTCTGGCACAAGCTGTTGGCCTCAGCAAATGGAAGATTTTCAGTAAAGGAGGGACTTCACACACGGAATTTGTTGCAGACTCACATAAGCGTTGTACCTACTGGACGGGTTCAGATGAAACGTGTGGTTTAGTACTTAGAAAACTCAGTGTGGTTTAGTACTTAGAAAAATTACATATATCTACTGCTGCCTGTTTTTTGAGGTAGACATTAAAAGCTAGAGGAATGGTATTGGAAAAAAAATAGTATTAAAAGAAGGCACAGACCATTTTATGGGCTACTCCAAATCTGGCCCAGCAGGTTGGGACTGTGSTGGTATAACAAGAACTGCAAATATTCAGTTTTATTGAAAGTAATTGAAGAAGACAGTCCACACAATTATCTCAAGTACATTTTTTGTGCTGTTGTTCTGAGCTGAAAACTATGTTTTATGGACAGCTTCATATTCATAATTTTTTTTGTCCGACAGAACAGAGTTAATTTTATAAGACACTTTGAGCTGAACAAACAGTAAAATCCTAGGCGACCTTTCAGGAGAAAACAACTCTTGGAATTTTATTTAACAGAATAGGTTAGAGCTGGTTTTAGGACTATTGGGAGAACAGAAAAACATTTCTGGGGCTTTTTCTCACTCCACCTCAAGGATCTCTCCCTCCATTTCTTCAGTGGGCGATGGAAGCTGCTCCAGCCCCATAACACAGGAGACTGAGACACCTCCTGCCCCGAGCTCTGCCTGGCCAGCCCAAGGCCTGCACAGCACCAGCTGCTTCTGCTTCACCAAGGTAATAAATGTGAGTTTGCAAGCTTTTGAAACAATTGATCTAACCCAACAAGATGTGCAAGAACATGTCTAACTAGTTATGAGAATAGCCCTAATTACCCAAAACCTAATAGGGGTTAGTAGTTGCTATGCCCCCTACTTAAATGCAAGTGTTTTCCTATTTTTGCTGCTCACAGCCCTGTGGCCACAAAAACTTTGATGATTTATGCCCATTTGGTGGTAAATTGAACCCAGAATCTATACCTAGGACTGGGAGATTAACCCTGAGTATTCATTCTTTCCTCACTCATAGCAATACAAGGCAGAAAACTATAAAATATATTTACTTTCAAATGAGTAACAGCACAATATTCATATCTTTGGAGGTTCCCRAATCTCAAATAACCAGAAGAAACAACGGAATAACCTCACACTGAAATGACTTAATTTAGGCATACACTAGCTTTTTCTTCACTCATATTTTAAAAATCCAGGACTCATTTTTCCCTACTTTCCCATTTTCTCATGCATCTAGGACTGCCTGCACTGATACAATAAAGATATTTTCTGTTAATCTGTTATTACAATAGAAATTATTGTGGCTATTACTATTTATATATTATACAAATATATATTGATATATAGTATCTATCTAAATATTATTTATAATATACATTATTTATATTATATATAAATATTATACCTATATATTTCTTTATATATCTTAATATTTTGCAACTTCAATTACCATTTTTCTGGGTTATTTCAATGTCTCAATCTGTTACCAAAAGACATGTATATATTGCTTTCACAACACAGATTTCTTAAAAGTAATAGCCAAAAGATTAAGTAGATACTGTCATCCTTGAAAAGCCTCGACAGTCAGTAGTGAAACTTCGAAGAAGTAGTTAAGTTATAATACCAATAAAAGAGTGATGTGTAAATTCTCTACAGTTTTACTGGGTAGTTAAAGACCTATAACCCTTTAAAGATTATAAGCCATATATAATTATAAAGTTACATACTGTATCTTTAGCCATTATCCATTAATAATGTAAATTATTAATGTAATTAAATAAATGTAAATAAATGTCTGATAAACTAAATATTTTCATAACTCATTGGTCCTAAAAAATAATTAGACATCAACTGCAAATGGGTAGCTTCTAGCAAACCAAATCTAAAGAAATTTTTAAAATAGTTCCCTAAAGTTAAAAAAAGTAAAAAAAAGATAAATTAAGGAGGTCRAGTTTTTGCTATGAGCAGCAGCAAACCTGGCCATGATTAAGCTTAGCATCAGGTCAATTGCAAAAGTTATTCTTTAGTTACAACAATTGACAGAGGGAACACTTGTGTTTAGGCATCTTACAAGAGATCCCCACATTAAATCCCAAAATACAGAAGAGGGCTTGGGTTGGCTTCAATGATGCACTAACACAAGGTCTGCACAACACTGTGCTCATGGTCAGAATAAATACACACAAGAGTTCATCAAAGAAGCTGCAAATAGAAGTTCTTGCTATTTTTAGTTGAATTTACCAGAACCTGTGCCTACCTTAATTCTCTAGACTGTCCCTATGGGCAGAAGTCAACACTGACCTTTGCATCTGGAGGGTAAGTAAAAAATTTCCACAAACCTCTGGCATTAGCACTGAGCAGACAAAAGGAATCARACCCCAGCAAGTATAAACACACAGCAGATCCACACAGTCATACAAACGGAGCATGGATCCTACAGCAGGATTAATGATTTTTTTAAATTTTAACAGCCAAAACACTCACATTGGAATTGCAGTTATTTGTAGAGGGGGAAAAAAAAAACCTAAACAAAGCCCCCAAAATTATTCTTGTAAACCACTCTTGCTTTACGTTTACAGGTATATATTCCTCTATTTATATTCACCTCTGTCAGTGCAATATGGTATCTAATACTTCTTTTTCCCATAGGAAGAAAAACCCAACAAAATAACCTAAAACACAAATACAAGAAGTTTTCAACAGCCCCAAAGCCACAATGGGGAAAAGAGCCATATATTCCAGAAGAATATACTCACAAAATTATTAGAGGTATAAACCATCATTCACAAGAAAATACAGTTACTTCTAAAAATGAAGGAAAAGATAACTCTGGAAATATGATACTATGTGATAAAAACTCCACACGTTAAGAAGTTTCCACTGTGGAACCACAGTCAAATAGAAAAAACAGGRATATGGGCAGATGTTTTAAATCACTGCATTTAGCTACATAAAAGACTTCACATTCCACATCAGCTGGCACAGAATCACTCACTGGACAGCTGCTCATGTTCTGCTTTCCCTTAAAGGTGAGCTACAAAGCTGAAATTAAAATCAGGATAATTTTAGATGTGTGAGATGAATTCCCTCCTCCCCCATAACCAGACAAATGCTTTTCTGGGCTGGCCTCATCCAGGTATCAGCTG
Organism: Amblyornis subalaris; assembly: GCA_018881555.1. Classification (NCBI taxonomy): domain Eukaryota; kingdom Metazoa; phylum Chordata; class Aves; order Passeriformes; family Ptilonorhynchidae; genus Amblyornis; species Amblyornis subalaris. The sequence goes on from JACAXG010000034.1 coordinate 6,579,959, forward strand.
CACGTGCTCTGCAGCCTCTGATCCAGGGAAAGMGTTTCCCCAAGGATGGAGGGTTAGCATCCTGCCCCTCACAAGCATGGCTGTTAACTAAGCTGGGCACATTGTCCACATCAAGCTTCAAGTGGCTTCCAGTCCATATCTCTTCCCGTCGAGACCCTAATAATCCCAAGGGCCCGCAGTATGGGCTTTGATATTAATGAGCCACCTYACTGACTGGGGCTCTAAATCTGCTTGAAATAACTGCTATTCCATGAGAGATCATCATCACATGAAAATCATAATTTCACAGAGCATTATCAGCAAACCTAATATGCCTAGATAATCTCTGAAATTTCTACYGTTTCTGAAAAACTTGCATATTTTTAAGTTATTTCAGAAGTTTGTGAACACATCCTCCAAATTCAATAATTGTGCCTCTGCTGTTTTGCAATTTACATTAAGAATAGGAAAAAAAAGAAAAAATACCCTGAAAAATCCCACACACATTCAAGACATTAAAGCAATTTATTAGATAAATATCTTCTTAATGTCTTCTCAAGGACTTTCCAGGTCTCCAGCCATAAAAGCAAGCTCTAAATGAAGAAATGGGAAATCATATAATCTGCAGCCACAGGTCCACACTGCACATACTCTGCCATTTCAAGAGAAGCATTTGCTGTAATGATCTGYGTATAAATTGTGCTGATTGACACTTAGAGCACCAGTTTTTAATTATACTCACACTCATAAATATGCATCATATCACAGATTAGAGCGTGCAGCTACCTATGGTGCATGCTCTATTTATCAGTACCTTTATTTACATTACATGTGTAAAATTGCACCAACTTCATCCATGCTGGAACCAGAATCCCCACCCTCCAAAGCACCACTTACGTTTTCTCCCTTTTCTTCCAAGTGCAAAGCATAATGAGTTCCTCGTGGGAACTTAAGAAGACTTAAAATGTTTAAAAATAAAGACTTTGTAATTCATTAACAAGTAGGCTGCTGTGAATTTTGTCTTTGAGACCAATTCACACTCAAGGCAAAATTCTTGCCTTAGATCTACATGACTGATCTCAGATCAGATATTCTACTCCCTTTGTAAATGAGCCCTTTTGGAGATTTACATATGTACCCGAGATAGTCACTCAGAACACAGATCAGGCATCTGGTCCCGAAGGAAAGGGCTCAGTCTCAGCATCATAGCTGAGCTCCCACACAGCTCTGGTACATTTTCCATATGATTCACATTCCACGTGAGAGGGAAACCAGCACCTCTGGAGGATTTTCCCCAAAGCACAAGAGTCAGCCTTGAAAAAGACATCRTCCCAAATTTAGGTCACGCCGTTGCAAACGGAGATGTTCAAATCTTTGAGCAGAAATTTGGAGCCTCAGCACCACAGCACAGCCCATCAGGCCAGCTGATGTTTCACTCATCAGCTATTTTAGGTATTTCTTTTACTTTTCTCCATTTTATTGACCATTTTCCACTGAGCATAGGAAGCATTTGCCCTTATAAAAGATTCACTGGAAGTGCTGGGTTGCTCACCTGCCATTCTGCTTGGATTCCACTCCCTCTGCCCGGGTTGGTATAACTGTAGCAGAGAGCTGACCACGAGAAATTCACAACCCCAGTACTGCTGTTGGAGAGCAGAATCCATCTGAGAAAGTCTAAGGACGGTACTTTGGAACATAACACCACATCTCACCTCTGTGCTTTTAGTGGAAAACAAAGAAGGCACCCAGACCTAACTGCTCCTAAAAATACACATGGCCCCATAGCCAGGAACAGACAGAGTCTGTTGGTCCATCTATCCAGTGGTGCAGATACTGCCAAAATTTTCTCATGGAATAAATGGCAGATATCCATGTTCTTGGCCAAAATTAACAATTTCTACCCTACAAATTATTCACAACTGTATATTCACATACCCATCAAACTCTTTTCCCAGGTAGGTAACCTAAAGGATACCTTGAATAGAATATAAAACAAAACACCCTCTGCTCACCTCGTCAAAGAACACTTTCGGAATTATATCCATTAATGGATGATACCTTTGTGTTTCCCAGGTTTTAAGGGATCCAGCTTCCACTGAGTTGTGCTTATAAACTTACACACTTTGATCTGGGCGTTTTTCTGGTTACTACTGGTCTTGTACAGAAGCAAAAAGAGGCCTTCAGCTTACTACTTATATCAGAATATATTAATTAAAACTGGATAGAGGTAGAAGGRGAAACTTTCCCTTTTGTTCAGAACCAAAGAGTACATGGCTGCTCTACTACTTTCAAGCACAGTCAAAAAACTCTGTGCCTCTATTTTATTATTATGCTATTAGAGTATCTTCTGGCATCTCCCAGTAATGCATTTTGAAGACAAAGGTCTACTTAATTAAGTTTGTGAGAAATATCTTATAGATGGGGGAAAAAAACACATCAAAGAGAAGGCAGAGGTGTTTGAAATTATGAAGAAACAGAAGGTGGACATCTACATAAGAAAGAATCAAGGATATAAGGTGAAATATAAGGCAAGGAAAAAAGGAAGATGAAGCCTCTTCTGACTTCAAATATACTTCACAGAAATGCAGCTTCTTTTCATCAGAAACACATCAATATCAAACATTTGGATACTTCTAGTAAGACGCTGGGATTTATATTGCACTTGACATAGAAATATTTTGATTTTTACTGAAATATTGTTTTGCTTCTTCAAATGTATTCAAGAAAAACTTAGAATTGTTGTGATTTTCTTCTGAAGTGGCATGAAAATAAARTTTGAAATCACACAGTAGTGCTTTTAAACAGGAATTTTATACTAAACAATTTCCATCTTTCACAGAGTTTGATGGCAAAAAAGTTCCCAGCTTCTAGTCCTATGACAAAAATATAGGACTATTCATCTGCCATGTTTCCATTATTGCCTGTTACAGATGGCAGAAGGAGGTGAAAGGGATTGGTTCTACGTCTATTACAAATGATGCTTTTTAGATACACAGGCTCTTCTATTCACAAGTTTTTACCTGACACTGAAAATGGTCAGGCGTGAAAAACTGTATTTGAAATAGAGTTTACCGACACCAAGTGAGTCACACATACATCTTCATCAGGCGACCTTCCCCAGAAAGATCATGTTTAATTAATGATTCTGCAGCTCTYATTCTTCCAGAGACAACAGTTATTAAAGTGAATGGATGTGTCTTCCTTACATGTTTTAACCTCGGGAGAGAATGCTGCCAGTGAGGCTAAACAGATAAGCAGATCAGTGTATCACACTTTAAAAAGATGAATGAAACACTTAGGATTTAGCAAGGTATTTATCAGATAAATTCCACTAAGAATGTAGGTTTTGGATTGCTTTTATGGTCCATTTTCCTGATGGTATCTGGCAGGCTCTCCAGGTATAGCAGCGTGCATCAGGGAATGGTCTCACGGGCTATTATTTTAAATGGCTCGCTGTAAACAGCCTATTGCACATAAAAAGCATTCCACACAGAATTTGGTGGATAAGCACGATGGAGTCTCAGATGTTATTATTCTCTCCAAAAGACAATAGTTGATTTTTCATTCCTTTCTTCTGCTTCAAAGCTYTGAATGAATTTTGTTGCGAGCCTGTCAAAGCACTTCACACTTGGCATGTGAATGTAATTATGCCATTCACAGGAAAGTCATGTAAYGTTGATTACACTTGGGTTTACAACCCCAAACTGCTTTATGAAAGCAAACAAAACAAACACAAACAAACCTAACGTGTCTTCATGTCTCCAGAAGCAGAATCTTCCAGGACAGGAGAGAACTGAGAGGTACCACAACTCGTCCATAGCACTGGCTCAGTGTTACAACAAACAGCAAAAGCGTTCGGGATATTTTTGTTTCCCTGCAATCATATAGTCTAATAGAAACCCAACAAACTACTCCCAAAYCAAAAGAAAGAAACCCCAAACAAAGCAAAACTAAAAAACCACACACACAAAAAAAAAACCCATACCACAAACCCCCCACAAATTCAGACTAAACCCTAGCTAGGATAGCAAGACATGTATTTCTAGGAATATGTGGAACTGTGCTATAACAACTATGATTGTTATATCTGACCTTGCATTTGGATTCTGCTAAAACAAACACCTAAACACAGAACATTCATTATCCTTCTCAGAATTACAGTGCCTACCTTTTAAAAAGATGGAGCAATTATTCTTGAACACGCAGTCCTGTGGTTTATGCTGACCCAGAGGATTTTGTCAGGGTTCCTTTGCAAACTTGCTTCGTATATCAACATTTCATATCAAATTGGAGGAGAATCAACAAGTTACACAATATCAGACAAAGGGTACCAATGGCAACAAAGACAGAGAAAGTCACACTTTGAAAATAAATCAGTCTTTCATATTTGAGAAAATGGGAGTGCACCTCCTGTTCCATTATATCAGATACAACAGAAGCACTCCCAGTCTCTCAGCCTGTAAATCAGTGTTTCTTCACAGTCTTCCATTCAAACACAAAAGAGGATACAGAAATATTTATCCTCAGACAATGCTATTATTCATCAAGAGATGAAATAATTTCAAAACCATAGAAAGCTTTCTTAAGAAAAAATTATACGCCAGACTGAAAACCTGATGCCATAGCCTAAAGTGTTTGGCAACACCTGACTGCAGGGAGAGAAAATGAAGTTTCAAAGAGAAAAGCATTCCTACAAAGACACCAAGTAGATGTAAAACCAACAAGTCCCTTCATTTATTGCTCAGCCTCCCATCTATGAGAACATGGTGGCACTAAGCAGAACTTTTACAGAACAGAGGATGACCACCCAGGCGCTGGCTACTGGAAAGAACTTTGTGAATAAAACACCTCTTAATTTACCTAAATCTTCATGGTCCTCTCCAGTGTTTTATTATAAAGGAATTCACTTTTACTTCAAATGGCAGGGGCAAAGTGTAAAGTTTTCCAAATCAGGAAATTGAGAGGAAGAAGGAATAGGCAGACTAAGGTAGGTCTCCTCTTTTAAGTTATAATGCAGAGCCCATTAAATACTTCCTTTAAACTGAATGGATTTTGGATCAGGCTCCTGGAACTTTTTCAAACTATTGGGTAAATAATTGCATCTCCAATCTAAGCACATTTAAATTTTAGATTTTTTACTTGTGAAGTCCTTTCCTTCTGCTAAAGTATTAGAGAAGTCCAATAGGCAATTAGATAGGATACCAGGCCAAACAGCTTTCCCTTTCCTCCAAAAAACCCCAAAACAAACCAAAAAAACCCTCAGCAGCCTTTTCTGGTGCAGGGTTCAAGACTCAAAAGGAATTTTTGCACTGGTCATCAGAGGACTGACAGATGTTGGGACTCCTCTCTCCAATAGTTCTCTCTGTTTTTCTCTCAATGCATTCCAAACTCCACCTTTCTCACAGCTGCTGGTCCCTGTTGCTTCCATGTGTGACGTTTTTCAGTTATCAACATTTTTTCAACTGCTCACATTTTCTGTCAGCTCCAAAGGCTGTACACACAGTAGATTGGGAGAACAGGGCAGAAGCAGCACAATGTCTTCTCCAATGCAGGTGACAGGTATCTATTCTTACACTTCAAAAAAAACCCTAAACCAATAATTATCTTTTTAACTCTTCTCCCCATCAGTAATTTTTCTGTTGGAGTGACTGTGAGGCAAAGGAGTTCTTTATGCTGAATATGAGCAGTTAATTGAACAAAATATTCTTTTTGAACATGTGAAAAGTAGTCCACAACAATACCACAGCAGAAGTTTGCTTAAGTAGTCACAGTATCTGTATATTATGAATCAGATCATGCAATTAAAATGTTTCTCAAGCTCTCTAAAGTCCTTCCCTAACAAAAATCCACACAATGGTCAGCTTACAGCCCAAAATCCCAATGCTACACAAAAAGCCTTCCATCTCACCACCTCCAGTTGCAGCCCCTGGCACAAAAGCCTAATCTCAGCTGTGACAGGTCCTTAAAGCAGCAAACATCACACAGGTTCAAAACCAGAGCCTGCCCCGTGTGATCTGGTAGCTCCCAGGTCACTGCAGACTGAGATCCAGTCACCTCCCACAGCAAAACAGAGCAGGAGACTCTGGATTCTGCCTCCCATCCACCCCTGCATGTTGGAGGGCTCCAAACCTTGGATAATAGTTGATCATCAGTTTTTTGCCTCGAGATAGGCAATATCTACCAGATCCTGGAGAGCTTCTGATTTAGGAAAGAAAAATAGTGTGACACACAGATGTTAGAAGGTTACTGACCCCGCGGATGAGATTATTGTTGAGGAAATTCCTGGATTAGTTCTGCAGACACATCCCTGCACAAAGGGTTTATTTCACATTTCTGTATTTCAGCTGGTATTTTTAAACTGTGTTTGAACTCCACGTGTTATTAGGGATTAATTTCTCATTATGCTCCATTAGAATTTCAATTTGCTGATACGAACAGCAACAAAATTCTAACAAGAAGCTCAAGCAGACACAATGTTTATGTTGCAGACTGACACAAACACTAAGTTTAAATATACATTATTTAGCACACAACAACTTTGTGTGTGTCCCACAGTTGAATTTTCACCCACTGACACTGACAGGGTACATTTTAGTAAATTCATTGTCCTTTTGTTAAAATAGCTTGTACAAAGTCACCTCATCTCAAGGCTCAGGGTCTGCTTTTGATGGGGTCACAGCCTGCCAGAGATAAGTGTGGTATCGTGTCCCTAGCAGGGACCAAACTACCCCTACCACAAACAGTTAAATCTTAGAATAAGCCTTCTAAAAAAAATGCACTCCGTTTCTCAGTCTGCTATTTCCACAAGATGAAAAGGCATGCAAAGACCTACAAGAACACATTTGCAGAAACATTCCTTTAATTTCTTCCAATTCCACTCGAAGAACTGGCCTTTATTGCTAGAGAGAATTCTGCAATTCTGCTTATCTTCACTTTAAGACAAGGTAATTGTGCTTGAAGTAGTACTGCCATCACATTACTAATACACTTCAGGTTTCTTTTGTCATTTGTATGAGAAAGGGCACCAATGAATCTACAAATACAGCCTATTTTGTATTTTAAAAGTAGAGGTGCATGCAAGATTTATAGAGAAACATTTATCCTTACAGACAATATGAAGATTAACTCACATAGGACTAGTATTACAAGAATTTAACAAAAAGCCCTGACAAGTGAGCAGAACAGTATTCAGCTCCAAAAAGAAGGGGAAAAAAACCCATGCATAACTGATAGGGTCAGTTAAAAATAATTTCAGAAAACAGACTGAACTAGAAAAAGGTAATTTTCCCACCTCTTACAGCTTTAAGAAAGTATTGAGTAGAGTTTTAACTTGAAAAATATAAAATCTAGTGCTCTGGTCCTGTCTGCAAGTCTCAGTGGTCTATACCTTTTTATGAAACTGATTTGATTTAGAAAAGAAGCTAAATATCATTTCCAAGTGAATCAAGATGATGTGCTCTGCTAGGAATTCGCCAGCCCACAAAATAGAACTCGTTTGGAAGACAAGGTCTGTACTCCATGAGTCATTAACACATTCAAGCATTCTGGATAAGATTCAACAGGAAAAAACAAAACAAATCAAAACCTCATAAGAGCACTGTGCACACACAACAGGAATGAGAGATGCAGGGGACTGAAAATGATAAATTTACTCTTTTTTCTGAATGCACAGGTTTGGACTCACAATAGATTTAAAGTATACTCTACATAAGAGTCAGGCACGCTTAGTTGGATAACATTGCAATCGTCTCACTCAAGTTTTATAACAATGCAGTGCTATCTTCTATTCAGAATTCTTTTCTATTAAATGGTCTAATCTCATACAAGCACTCCTGTGCACTCAAGAATTGATGACCCTACATTATCCATACCCCAACCCCCCCCACCAACTCCAACCAAGTAATCCAAACACCCCACACATGGACTTTATTTCACAGATTTAGAATATGCTTTGTAAAACTAAAGGAAAAGGAAGAATACACCATTATTTTTCTCAATAGTTTCAAGGCATATAAAGCTGTATGAATGAGACCTAGCATGATGCATAGATTTATGGATTCTCTGAACACGTTAGTGTACAGCAATGTATTTCATTATATTCATATTTATACTTACAATAATCAGCAGGAAGTTTGAGAATTGGGCACAAAGAGCCCATTTGTTGTGACATCTTCCCAAGGTTATAGAGCCCTTCTCAGAACTGCCTTCTTCACAAAGAAACCAGTGCTCAGAAAAGCAGGCTGGGTTTTCTGGGACACACTGTTATTTTGCAGCAATTTGAAGTGTTCCTTCAGTATACTCCCCACGAAAAGGGAGAAGACAGTGATGCAAAGTCACAAATAGGAACTGAAATCTTTGGTCCACTTTACAGCCCACAGCTCATTTCTAAAATAAATGCAGTTTTACTGTAAAGTAAAATAAGAGGAAAGAATAAAAACATCCGGTATTTTCAAAAAAGGCAGTGCCACTCCTGTGTCTTGGCAAATAGACAGATGGCACCCACAGTTTTCAAAGGAAGTGCTGTACAAATAAAGATGGTTTCCCTACTCTTGATGGCCCAGCTTTAGAACTGGTGCCCTATAAAAATCACTTTCTTAGTACACCAAAGATTTGCCATATAACAACTGTTGACTCCCCAAGAAGTGAAGTGTTTAATATAGTATTCTCAGCTACTAAAAAGAGGGAAGATTTTTCTCTTCTACCTCCATGCCACCAGCAAAGCCACACTGCACCCAGCCCCACCTCCCCCACATTCCAAGAAGTTTAACTATTGAAACTTCAGAGACTGAAGCCAAGCAATCACAGTTACACATCCATAACGGAAATGCCACTAGGAAAACAGGGAAACATCACAGGAACGCTGCTGCAGTGGAGCAGAAAGGCTTTGCTTGGCTCACACCTGCACCACGAGCTGGCCCATGGGCAACAAACACCTGCAGCTCACTCTCTCTTCTGAGGCAGAAATGCTTTTGGCAGCTGCAACTTGATCCCTGCTCAGCACCTTTGGGGGATGCCATTCCCAGGCAGTTTCTGCTTGCATTACAGCAGCCCCCAGGAGCTACTGAGACTTCTTCAGCAACTTGCCCTGTCTTCGAGGCCCTTGGCAAGCTCACAAAGCAATGGCAAAGCTCTTTGCTCCTACAGCTGAGCTTGAATATACAAGATTGTGCTCTCCTTTAAAGTGACACCACAGGGTAGCAGAGCCCCAGGTGCAGGCTGGAGGGCACTGAGCTGCTACTCAGTAGTTAGGCAGGTACATTACTGTTGAGTTATTTGCATTATCCATTCTTTACTCCCATGTAGGACATTCAGCCACCAGACATCCCTGCATTATGGCTGGTTGGGTGCAGAGCTGTGGTCTGTTTGCTCAGAGGAAGATGGAAGCCACATTCGTCTCCTTGTGCATCTCCTGTTATAAACATCTAGCAGTCAAGTGATTAACAGCCTACCAAGACATAATAATGTCATAATACTAAAATTAATTCACATTTCCTAAATCATATGAGAATTCGTAAATCATATAGCATTCACATTTCACCAAATGTTTTGATCACTGCTAGAAATGCAAGAAACAGCCTTGTTAAAAGATGAAGTTGCTGTCTTTAACATCTCTAGAAGTATATATGTCCACAACATACCTAAAAATAACCAGTGAGAAGTGAACATGATTGGTGCTCTCCCTAGCATAGAGTCATTCATTTAAAACACATAGTTATGTGCACTTTACTTCTCTTTGTGCCACTATGAAAGCAATAGATTTTCATTATGTTATCACAATACCATCATCATCATCTATAGATGGTAGCTTTTAATGTTATTAATAAAAATTATTATAGTGATGAAAAAGAATCACCATCAGTGCATTCACAATAATAGCTGAGATCAACATAAAGCACCAGCTGATGGCTGAGACTTTAAACACATCACCATTAACTGCCTATCAAATAAACAAAAGATATAATTTCATTACAGTCTAATACTGAAAGCTTTAACAATTCACTTTCATACTTCACTTAATAAGAAAATGGAACAAATATTAACACCTCCTTTTTGTGAAACATATATTTACAGAGGTACTTTTCAACAGGTCACGCTACCTACTTCTGATGGGAAGGAAGTGGAGCAACAAAACATCTCCTCAAATACTTTCTGTAGAGCTTTTATACCTTCTGCACATTCCCAGGCACTAACTAATTAATTACAACTCACTGATGCAGGCAATCACTCAAGCATGCACATGAAGACCAGAATCAGGGCTGGAGTTTAGGAGCATCTGGTTCTCAATTATGGGGCTGCTCCGCGAGAGCACAGCACTCATCTGCCTGTTCCACACATGGCAGCAGAGCTTATTTATAGTTGCTACTCAGGAAGCTGTAATTTGTATTAAAATATGTAATGACTGAATTACTCTTCAGTGTCTGTACTTGAGAATAGCAAAGTGTTCCCACCAATCCCCATACTATCTAAAGCTGTAGCTAATACCAAGGATTTGTTTAAAAGGCAACCTAGATTGGAATGAAACCTGACCTTTCTGTGACAAAGAACAACTGTCACGGTTTTATCCAGCATATTTCACCAATACCACAAAGTAAAATTCTTGTCCATTCTTACCAACCTACAGGCAGCTGCTGGATAATAACAGGCCACACAACATCAGGCAGTGGTCAAAAGTAACACAGAAGCTCAGAGTCGTGCTTGAAAACAAATCTGTAAAAACACAACCACCTCCTCTCGCTACTGSTTTGTCCTTCCCTCTCACGCACGAGCCGTGCTGAGCCGAGTGCTAGTCAGAGCTCTGCTCGCTCGGTGCTTTGACGCGCACATCAAATCCCCCCTCGCCTGCTGCCCAGCGCTGCCCTGGCCGCACCCCGCGGCGCATCCCGCACGCCTGGCAGCCAGCGCGGRGCTCACGCCGTGCCTTTGGAATCTCCTCCAGTGACACTCTCACCCGCTCTGCCCGCGAACCCACGGCCCTCCCACCGCCGCCAATTAGCAAGTTCTAACTTAAGCCTTGCTAGCACGGAGTTGGGAAACATAATTTCTATTGAGAAATTAACTCTTTCCTGAAAGGCTTTTCAGCGTGTCACAGCCAGGTTGTGCTCCCAAAGGAAGCAACACAAATCCACAGGAATCCTCCAAGCGTGAGATGAAATGCTGCGCTCTCCTTAGCAGCCAAGTGACTCTGGCTCTTTAGGCAGGGCTGCACCCTGTTCCGCACAAGCGTTGCCTTAATAATCCAATTTTAAAAGGTTATGTAAATTAAAATTAGATTACGAGAAATGTCCTTGTTAACTGCTTTGTAATAGATCTGTACAACATGGCGTCCCAAGGACACTCCATTTCCCCCCAGTAAAATCTATAAGTGATGTGATGGAATAAAGAAGGGATGACTCTGTTCATAATTTAAACACTCGGGAGTCTTGCAAAGATGTTTCTCCTACCTAAATTCCCGTGGAGAAAGTGTATGAGTCATAAACAAGYTCAGTGGGTGCAACAATAGAAAGCAGAGTTATACAACACCCCCAAAAAAACCCTGGAGTACAGACTGAGCAAACAATCTTGTTTTGCCTAAGAAGAATGACAGCGAATGTAAGTCATCAAGTATGTGACAGCCTGGTGCAAAGAGATAGGAACAGTCTGTCTCAGAGTACACAGAGCAGAGGGCTTCAGATGCAGAACATAAAGATTCCTCTTCAGGAAAAAGCAAAAGCAAAAACCAACAACTTTCTGATGGAAAAAGTAGTGAAAGACAGGTAGAGAAACTAGGAAGTTTCATAGGGAGTTTTGGAGAGGGTTTAAAGGAATGTCTGTTGTGTTTAAAGGAGGTGTCCATTATATTCATGTGCTTCCAGAAATCTGCTCTGAATGCCTTCATCATGGCCAGAATGAAAGTTTATGGTGAAATCGAAACTTGAGATAAGTTTCCCCACATTCTAGTCTAAGTTAAATAACTTTATTGTTCCTTACAGGTGTGCACATACACTTGCTGAAATAATCCAAGGACCATGTCCTGCACCTGAAAGCCAAGCAGGACTGGAAACTGTCTACTGAGATCACCAAGCCTAAATTCCTGTTTTGGTTTATTCCCTATGCTATCATCTCAAATACAATTTTATAAACTTATTTGAAATATYTTAATGGGTAATTTTCAGAATTTAGAAGTTCTTTTACTTTCTGAATTATTCTCAATATTGTCTATGCATCTCCCGGCTAAATGATTCTTTACCCCATGATTGCTGTTAGCTTATCTTAAACATTAAGAATATAGACAACGAAAAAGRGGAGTCACAGGTCTGAATCTAAGAAAAGGACTGGCATACAATTCACTCATYATCTAAATGCCCTTAAGAGTTCCTTTTCATCTCAGTTTCCTAAGTCCATAAAACTAAGACAAAAAAACCCTTTTACATCTATGCACAACTCACTAGACATATCTTTAATATCTGCATTCCTCTTTTATCCCTTGTCAAAAAGCGCTTAGAGAAAATAGGGATAGAGAAAATTATATCCAAAAAATGGTGAGACTTTGCTGCTGATCCTATTAACGGGTGAGTTTAAGGATGCTTCCTCATTTTCTTGTGGATTGTAGAGAAAGCAGGTGTGCTTTGCATTGCAGAATCAATAACAGAGTTGTTGGGAAGTTATGGCCATTATATTTCAAGTACAAAACACGAAGAACATGACAACAGTGACATCTTTGTTTTACTGAGTTACATCTATCAACTCTCACGGGAAAACCTGATCGCAGCCTTGGATAGAAAATTCCTGAAACCTTTTCCACCGCGGCTGGGAAGTGTTGACAATGACCTGGGGTCCAGTTCTGAAATCCAGTAGCACTTGTCCAAACAAACAGTGCATGCTCACTAGAGCTCCTGGGCACACAAACTATAAATATTACACCCCTGATACAGATTTCTCATTTGTTCATCTGCTTAACCAAGCTTATGATACTTGAGCTGAATCAGCTCTCAGCCACACTGTAGACTTCCGTCACAGTTTGTAGTTTTATGGGATAAAATATCACAACATTACTTGCTGAATCAATAATATTAATACAAGATAGGACTTATTTTACTTCAAGAAGAGGACAAAAGCACTGTGGATCACTACATCAATTACTCATTCCTGTACTACACACTAATTCTGTCAACATAGCCTAATGGTAGCTTTGTTTCAGGTTTTGTGACTTTTTAATTTGTTTGTTTGTTTGTTTCCATGTATTTAGGGCCTGAATAAAAAGAAAAGGTCACACAATATTTACTTTTCTGCCTTTGGGCTTCTGCAGCTGAACCTGAACAGACCCACATGACAAAAACTCTCCTCAGTCCTGGCCGTTACTCGGGCCCCAGTTTGGTCCACCAAAGATCCAGTTAAAGGACTGGAAATTCAGTTTGGTTATAAGTACCTCCTGAGGCATTGGATCAGGGATTTTAATTTAGAGAGAAGTGATCAATTGGACCAAGGACTGTGTTTTACTGGATATTGATGGATGCAGAAATTTTCCCAAAAGCACAGTACTGTAGCAAAAATATTGTTTCCTTTGCTTACAAGTGAGTCACAGAAATCTTTGAAAGGTACATAATTCTCTCATAAATGTCACAGAATTGTTCACAATGACTATAGAGGTATCACAACTTTTTCATAATATTTTTATTTTATTCTAATATATTTTCCATATGGCCAATTTGTAATATTTTCTTATGCACAAGAGTCTAACATCCTACAAACATATCTGTGGCAATTTTAGAAACAATTTTCAATAAAAGCCTTCCTCTGCAAAAAGTTAAATTCATGCATATAAACGAGGGTGGGATATGGACCTGAAGGACTAACCCTGCCAGATGCTGATTTCAGCAGGGACTTTGCCACTACAATGCTGCATTCAAGAGAAATTTAAAAGAAAAAATAATTCTAATATTTCGAGTCTATTTTCCTAAAAGCCATAGACATTTTTGTGACAAATTTCAGAATTGGGGCTTACGTGAACTCTGAAAGACAGATAACAAATTCTTCAGCTGTGACATATAATACAATCTGATCTGAGGGAATAAAAAAGAGACAGAAAATGGTTCAACTCTGATATATGATTATCCTATGCAGATAAAACCACAAGGCTTCACTTCACTACCTTCGCTCCGGGAGCTTGGAGTACTCCTGCTTCTGCCACTCGTGTTTAGTTGTGTTTGTATATCATCTGAGTCAAACCATGCCATTCTTTAGTCATGCAAAACAAAATTGCCATTTCTCTGTGCTTCTGGAAGATGTTACAAACAAGGAAGGAAAGGGGGATGCACATGACCTTATCCTGCGGTTTTCCTTCTACCTTGGAAAAAGCTGGGTTTATGTTTTCTTAGGGTAGAAGTATGTTAGTTTAACATGATGCCAATCAAACTCTACAGGTTAAAAGGGCATGGCTTGTTTATCTTCAGTTCTGATATTAGCCAGTAAAGGGATTGAAAAGCAGCTATCTGGGCTTCAAGGACACTATTTGAGATAAAACAATTGTAATATTTGGAAAATTAAAACACATGCCCTACAATTACTTATTATCTGCCATTTATTTTAACTACATTGTTAAACTGCAAATGGATTAAATTACCTTAAAATTTAAAATTCAGAAATCCATGCCTTAACTCAGAGTGAGTTTAGTTTTAGCTCTCTCATTTTATAATTTGAGAATTCATTGGAACTGGCATTGCTGACCGCAAAATACAGTAGGAAAATTGTAGGTTATGGAAGAAAAATCTGAATCTGATCTACAAARGACCAGTATTTTGTCACTTGTTTTTATTATAATATCCATTTTAGACAAATAGTGCATTGATAAATTACTATGTTTTAGAATTACTGGGGGCTAACTTCCATCCCCTCTCTAGATCAAAAGCACGTGCAGGGAAGAAATAAAATGCTTATGTTGAGTTTGCCATTTCTTCTGATAGTTACCTAGGAAGCTTTAGGTTGTTTTTGTGGGTTTGACTTTCTTTCTCTCCTTTTTCCTTATGAAATTATATAGAATTTATTAACTCCTTATACAGAGTTCTGTGTAAAATCCCATCTAGGTGTTAATCAAGATTTCACTGCCAAACTGACTAGGACTGCTTACAAGCTCCTCAGCCATGTCATCAGCTTCAGAGGACTCAGGATAGGCTAAAGATGAAACCATACCAGAGTAGATTGGCACAATTACCATCTTTTATCACACATTGTTGATTAAGCCATCAGATCCCCATGGAAGCCATTTACATCTTCTAGAGCCCAATTAATATTAAGACAGGTTTCTTTTTCAGGTGTCCAAAAGGATGSCACATACTTACTAATTTCTCCTAGTTCGTCCCAGCTTCCCAACTGGAAGTAAACTAAAGTATATTTCAGCACAATTAAAAAATGAACTCTAACTTTGCTAACAGTAGTAATKGGACAATTACATATATATCAGAGAAGAAAATTGTTTTACTATGTAAGACTCTATTATCAGTGCCATAGATAGACAGCTTCAGACTTCACAAGGACAGCAAGGACATGGCAAGTGTTTTGACCTCCCAGCTCTGGTGATTGCAACACTGTGCTGTTGAGGGCATYGTCTTGAATTTTTATAAATTGTTGCATTTGACTGAAAACGCAGCAGTTATCCTGACTTTTTTGAATGAAACAAACTGCTCTTTACCCAAGCTTCAAGACAGTGAGCAGCTGGTGTAATGACTCCTGGCCAGCTTCAAAGGTTTCCACCCTCATCTTCCAAGTGTCCTAAGCTGCTTTAGAGAGTGACCTGGAGAGGTTTCCCGGGAGTAGCTTTGGGGGTGGCTCTGCCAGGGATCTGGTGCATGGGGTGGGTGGGTTGTAGTGCAAATTCCCCTGCTGTGAGGGTGCCTGCACCAAGCATGCCAGCAGCACCCCTCCTGCTGGCACCAAGGCTGAAATGGCCTGCAAGGGTGCTGTCTGGAGCACTCCACATCACYCACGTGTTTATCCACACCCAGCTCTCCTCATACCCGTGGTGTGTGCCCACGACCAGGAGTTCCACCGATAGGAAGGACATAAAGTGTATGGATGGCCCTGGAACCAGAACACTTTGTGGGCAACCAAACCCTGACCCTCCTTGTACTTCGCCATTCAACGACACAGACACACCATTTGTCCTCTCTTGGAGTGGTTTCCTAATTGCAACCCCCAAACTCTTCACAGTGATCTGGATGATGAGTGATATGGATGTACAGCTRGTTGAAAAAATTGCAGTAAATCATTAAGACAACAAGAGCCTTTGGCTATATTCCAGCAATAAGGAGTGATGCTGCTGCGTAATGAACACAAAACTGGTCCAGCAACTATCTCACCAAGAACCTCAGTTATTTAATGACCAGGATCATCCATTTCAAAACATGTGAAGATTTGTTATATGTCACATTTTTTAAGTGGGTAACCACTTTGTTTGCTAGAGTTCACCAAGTGCTTATGCAGGTTTGGATGAAACTCACACTGAGCTTTATAAAACAGGAAAAAACTGCCATTCAGGCATAACTTTCATAAGTGATCATCTCTCCTCTGATCAAGTTTTGTATTGAATCTGTTTGAAACCTAATCAAAGTACAAGTTTCTCAATGATAACATAATCTCAAATTCTGAATGTCTTTAAAGGACAGAATATGACATTTTTGTAGCTTCAGCCTTGGCAGGTGGTGGCTATTGTATTTTAAACCCCCTGAAAACTCAGTCCTCTAGGTCTTGTTGAAAGTGTCCACATAGGATTTTATGCATCAGCTGTTATGATATTGATAACC
Organism: Amblyornis subalaris; assembly: GCA_018881555.1. Lineage (NCBI taxonomy): Eukaryota > Metazoa > Chordata > Aves > Passeriformes > Ptilonorhynchidae > Amblyornis > Amblyornis subalaris. Next base: position 6,596,713 of record JACAXG010000034.1, read on the forward strand.
ACTGGGATAAAGGATTTGGAGTCCAAAGGAAAAAGTAAAAGTTATTGACAAAAGCTAAAGCAAAATCCCCCCTGCTTCCTTTCAGATTTAGAGCCATTTGATAACTAAGTATTAACCAGTAACTGTATATGGCTTTCAATTTTGTTTTACAGGTGCTTTCTGATATTTAGAACAAATTATAAAGAAAAATAGCAAACATTTCAAAAAGCAAGCAGAATGGAAATTATAGGATTCATCAGACAAATGTGTTGTACACAGCACACTTTGGAAAATCACATACGTGTCAAAAGCAGAACCCATGACAGAGTGGGATGCATGGACTGATGAGGAGATGGAAGGCTGACCCTGGGTCTTAGGCTTCAGGCCAGGGCAGCTTCTAGAAAAATAAAGTTCTGTTGGGGGAAACACAAGAAATGAGTTAATAAAACCAGAGAGAATTTAAAATTTGGTCATTCTTCTTCCTCTACAAAGAAGTTAAAAAGGTTCATATATGGACTGGAGTAACTATTTTGACCAAAGTCCCTGCTTTGAATAGCACACACCCATAACTTTGCTTGGCCCTTTACTTTGAATTATTCCCCCACAAAGCTTGTGTCAGGTCTGACACTGGTCCATGGCCTCTGGCTGTGGTATGATCTGCTGTGCTCTACCATGCGGGGAACAACCCATTCCTTCCTCTCCAGCCTCTGATCAAGGCTCATCCTTACAAAGAGGCTGCCATGGTTCATCAGCTGCTCCATGTGCACTCTCTCAGAAAAAATTTTGAGTGGGCCTCACAGCCSTTTTTTAACACCAACATCTGCACATTTATCAACTCCTCTTCCTTGCAGAGACTTGTTTGTGGTCCTTGAGCTGCTGCGATGCTCGGTACACTGGAATGGAAATGTTACAGCTCTAAATTCATGGCACTGAAAAGATGAAAGTTTCAGATCAAGAAAACCTTTTCATCATTGACACCACTTCATTAGCAAAGCCAAATAACCAGTCTGTGTTAACCATAACAGTTTGGAAACTGTGGACCAGGCACCTTCAGAGGAAAAAGAGTTCACTGACCTGACTAGTTCATTGAAGCATTTCCCCCTTCATTATGAGTATTAGTTTATTAGTGCCTGGGTTTAGTTGAAACCAGATGTTTCTGATTTTTTGAAGACAACCTTGCTGTGATGGCTCTGAAGCCTGTGTTTCCCCCCAGCCTTAGGTGTGTGTGCAGTTTGGGAGTCAATTAAGCAACAGATCAGCTATAAAATTGTTCATAATTCCTGATCTGCACTATTTGCTGAGCATGAGATTACATCACTCACTTGGGACACTAGAGATCACAATGTCTTACATTTCTATCAAACCCCAACTCCCTAACAGCTCAGGAGCTTTTCACTTGCCTGTAGCAGAAGGGGCTGTTGCCTTACAGAGGGGGCACATTTCCTTCCTGGGAGAGAAACTCTCAGGTCAGTTAAACCAGCACAAACCTTCCATAACTCCTCTATATTAACAGAACCTTCACGTTTACGCTGTTGCAGCGGAGAAACAGAACTAAGTTAAGGACACCTCAAAGCTAAGCAAACCAATCACACAGCTTTCATTCCCACATCCTGGCCTGCAGCACATCGTACGAGGCCCTCCTACTCTGACTGGATGCTGCTGCACCTTTTGATGCTGCAGGACAAGACATGAGATAAATAAAGTGTACATTTTTTTTCCTCCTTGCTTGCCTCATGCTGACCAGGGAGGAAATGACAACCAGATGCCCCTGTGACCCAGCGTTCCCCTGAGGTGACCGATCCCAGTGTAACATGTGGTCGCCTCATTTGGGAAGGAGCCAAAGCCTGCTCTGTTTAATTGGCCGAATGGTCCCCTACAGCTGCAACAGATTAGGGACAAATTCTCTTCAAATAAAGCTGTGCTTTTTCTCTCCCCATCCCCCCTTTAATTTGGGGGGTGTCGGGGAGAAATCATGCCTGGAGAAACATGTGCACATACACACATGACTGAAGTTAATAAAAGTGTCAGGTAGGCAAACAAAATACCATTTATTATTAAGCAGCAATAAAAGACCACATTGATGTGTATAAGGAATCAGGCAACCGGGGAGCTCAGGAGAGAGGGAGAGCGGTGGTGTCTCATGAATCATTACAAAAGTTTTCTCTGATCTTTAATACCAGACCCAGTGAGTTTGGGAAGGGGGGAAGGGTGCAAACATTTGTAATGCCAAGTCCTAAGCCCCCTCTTTCCAATTCTCCAGCAGTTCACGTGTGAGGAGATGAAAGCAGCCTGGCTGCAAAGAGCAGGCTGAGCTGCGAGAGCCATCTTGGAGGGCACTTTCAGGCCTGGCCTGCCAGTGAGCTCTGTAGTTATTTTAGAGAATAAAAAGGATATTTTAAAGACTGGAATTTTAAAGATAAAGACATCTTCAGGGCAGAAGCAGGATGTTCATTTACCTACGGATCCACTCTCTGACAAACTTCTGATGGAGGTGCTATATTTAGCAGCCATTCAGCTGGCAAAGAAGTGCTATTCCTTATAATCTCAAGATTTCACGAGACAAAGCTCATTTTCTTAGACTTTGCAGAGGCTGAGTCTTAATGTAGGGGGTTTTTTTTCCCTCTTGGACACTTCTTGCTGTGTTTTTCTTTCATTGMTTGGTCTTAATCTTGGGTGTGAAAAGGAACTCTTTTAAGGGATATATGTAGAACATACTATGGACATACCTTGCGGGAAAGAGGTGCAAAGAGTCATCTTCCAACAGTTCTGGAGGCACGAACAGATGTCAAACCGTTCTTGCTGCATAGATGCCTCTGGATCCTCAAGAAGCTTATATGTTTCTGGAGTTCCATTCACCAAGTCTGATGTAATATAGAGGTTAGAGTTCTCACTTAAGCCTAAGGAAACATTATCTTCCTTCACCAGTGGTCCWTTAGGAAATGAAGTGCAACACCAGTGCAGGCTGGGAAAATGACTGTATATCAAACATTCATTCTATAGATTTTTGGGGGGGGGGAAAAGAGTAAAATGCATGAAATGCATTATTTTTGGAGAAAAAAAAGAATACATAACTTTTGCCACATGTGCTGTTAAGAAAAGCTGGTTGATCTTTTATTTAGACGGTGATTTGGTAGCCCAGTGCCATCCACTTGATTATAGTCGCTACATTAAACATATCCACATACCACATGGTCAGAGCAGTTATATGATTATAGCAACTGTTCCAACTCAACTTTTGCACACACCTTCCATGCCAGCTTCAAGGATTAGAGACCCTGAAGACAGGATCAGACATTTGTAAGAAATAATTCAGCCAGAGCTGTTGCTGTGCCCTAAATAGTCATTTACTTCTAAAAAATAAAAGCAAAATCTGCAGACAGATTTGTTGTTCATTTAACTGAAAGGAGGAATCTTAGTAGGAAGTTGAAAACTCTGAAGTTGAGAACAAATACCTGTATGTAGGTCAGCAGTGTGAGTGTGTTCAGCTCCCAGTAAGATTTGAGAGTGCTCRGAGCTACAGACTTTGCTTCAAGAATTTTTCTACCCTCAAAAGATTAGACAGAGTGAGAAAGCTCTGCTCGCTTTGGGGTATCTGAGTGTTTAATTCTKACAATTCTTATTAATTATCTGATTTGTTTATTTCCCCTAAAAAATCTTCTGAGGAGGGACAGAATCAAAGAACAATGAAAGATGAAAGGAGTCAGTGTGGAGATATTTTAGTACATTCGAAAAACTTTGAAGAAACCCCTCTAGTTCTCTCTGTCCACGTGCAGAGGTATTTTATTTCCCCTTCACTGCATACATGAGCATTAGCTGGGTATGCATGTGTCCATCATAAGGACAAATATATATGTGCTAATAAACATTTTGAATTGTAGTGGTGATCACGGCAGTGATGGGTTTATGGTCAGACCCCACGATCTTAAAGGTCTTTTCCAACCTAAGGGATACTATGACTCTATGATTTATTTTAGAACAACACAGTTTCCTCAGCATGAGAATTCATAAGCGTTTGCTGTGTTTTCATCTCATAAAAATACAAATGTAATTTCTTGTATCACTAAATACAGCCTTCTCCTCAGGCAGCAAACTGGTTTTACACTTTTCAGAGACAGGATGYCAAAGGGGTGGAAATGGGATGAGCCCAGCACATGCTGACATTGTTCTCCAGAGCTCTCATTCCACACGCAGGAGGAGGAGGAAAGAGGGTCCTCTGTGCCAGAAACATTTCCCTCAATGACTCAAATGTGATGGCACACTTTGGACAAAGCCCCCAGGCTCGTGTATGCTGTTTGCTTGTACTCAGCTAAACTTGAAGTGTTTTACATTGGGAACAAAGACACTGAGAAATTCTTTGCTGGACACCTGTTTACTCAAGCTACCATCTTTCTTCCACTGTTACCACCTTAAAATAYTAATTATATTCATTCTGTATTCTTATCAGGACTTTGTCAAATACAGGACTGCATCGTCAATTATCAAAGGCAAAAGCAAAATTCACAAATGGTACAATGCAGAGAATACTTCAGGCTTTTTCCTCTCCTACTCCTGTTTTACTCAGTGTACAGAACCATTTTCAAAAYCCAATTTAAAACATGATTAAGCGAAAATCTGGCTTTGAAGCTTCTGTGACACACCTGTTTCATACTAGTGTATAATCACAGTACTCACAAAAGTTTCCGTGATAACACAATGTCAGTTTATGGTCTCCTTACACRTCATGAATAGTTATCCCAAGTTTTTCTCATGCTGATATCCGGGTTAAATAACAAAAAATAGTGTGGCATTGTGCTATCCTTTGTCTTTTTTTTTTTTTCCTGTTCTGCAGCCCTGGCCACAAAATTGCCACTCTTCTGCTGTGACATTGGTTGGATGACTTTGGTGAAACCAGAGGAGCACAGAAGTCCAGAACAGTAAAAAGCTTTTCTACAAAAGCTTATCTTGGACACATATGATTTTTGACCTATTTTTTATCACAAATAAGATCCATTTTATGCACATTCAATATCACACGGAAAACACACTACATTTATATTTTTGGATTCTTTGAACGTAAAAATAGTCAACTTTTTGCTGGCATTATTGCATAAAATACATTTTGGAAGGAATTAATTTTGAATAATTCAGAGTRTATGAAAACTGAGGTGTACTTGTGGATTAGACTCCAGTTTTTAACTATTTTAAACACATATTTTTGTGTAGTGCTGGATGTRAAGGTGCCTGGCTTAATAAATTGGTAAATGTGCCACCACAGTCATAATTGAGGATAACTAGTACTTTGCAGAAAAGTACAARGAAACTGAGCAAATCCAACAGACCAAATCCTGTACCAGAACTAATAAAATTCTTTCATGCCTTCTTGGAAACATAGGGAATTCTGCCCAGTTCTGCTGACTCTGGACAGTGCCATGTGCCATAACACCCTCCTTCAAGCAGACTGCTGTATAAATACAATTTGTTGTGGAAAATATGACAAAAATCTCTCTACAGAATCCATCACTTCCTGCAGAATTCACCAGTCTATAACACTGTACGGCCATGAAGTTTTACAGTGAACTTCAGATCAATTGCAGCCCTTGACATTTATCTAACTTGAATGCTAGAGAACATACTTTTGGGTTTGATTCCTATCTGTTACCGGCTAAACGGATCAATAAGGCTTTTTTTCTTTTTCAGTGAGAGAGGGTCTACACTTGACATCTTCTTTTAAAGTTGGGCAGACAGTTTCATTCAAGCTGCAATGCTCAGCAACCTCTGATATTCTAGCAGCACCCAGCTGCTCTTCTATTGTTAAGACATGGTTCAAATCTTTATTATAACCCCCCCCCCCTTTTTTTTTAAATGAGTTTAAAATGCAGCTGTAAAAATTGCTTCGGGATGAACCTTGGCATGCTGAGCTGACTGCTAGCCTCTCTTTCTCTTTTCTGCCCTCCCCCACTCCACTTTAAAATTTGAATTTAGATTTATTCTGCCTGGAGATAGAGGAAGGAAAGTGAGCAATAAAAATAACTTATTCCAAAACTAATAGGCATACACCAAGCCATCAGATATAAGGCATGTGGCTTGACTATGTATTAAAAGAAACTTATTAGATAACACATATTTGCAAGTGTCAGACCCCAAAATATTCGCAGCATTAAAGTAAGAGATGTAGCAGGTGGGTTGATGTTAAAGGTCACACATTTGAAAAAGATCCTCCATCACCAACTCGGGWTTCTCCTTCAGGCTGCCGATACAGCAGCCCATGGAGCCGCTCTGGGGACTGGGGGGGTAGTCAGGACTGACAGTACTGTAGCAGTATGCTTTAACATACTGCTTTTATGCTCAGCAGATCAATACAATTGTGTATATTGTACTTGTTATATTTTTAACAGGTCAGAACATCCCATTGCACGACTGTTTCAGTGCCCCTGCTTCCTCAACAGGGAGCTCACTCTCCGCAGTAACGCAAAACAGAGCCATTAAGAGGCAGACAGTTAATTGTCATGAAAAAAGGTAATAATATGTGCTGTCTATGTGATGCATTCTCAATGACTACCACACTGATATAATCAGCAAACTACACAAGGTTCAGGGTGAGCCTTCGCTTGTGCTGGAAATAATTAGCTATCAAATTGATCTCCAACTATTAGAGCCCATGGATAGGATGCCTTCTGTCAAGAATAYAACTAGCTGTTCCAGCAGCCTTCCATTGTGCCTGCAGCATTAGGACGCACTGGAAAGGACCCTCAAATTTCATCCAGAATTTCTATGCTTTTGTAGATTTAATTAAGATTGTGCTTAGASAAATGCAAAGTTTTGTTCTTGAATTCACGCCCATATTTGCTAGCAGCTATTAGGATTAAAAGTATCAAATAACAAATGCTAAATGGTGATATCAGAAGTATGAAAAAAAATAGTAGGAAAAAAGTCTCGTTTTGTTTCTGCAAGAAAATTCCAGAAGTTGTATTTGCCAGTGTTGGAAACCTCCAAAAATGGTCTGAAATCTCAGCACAAGTAGCTGCTTTCACCTGACACACACACGTTACATACCTGAGGAAAAGAAGCTATTTGTGAACCTTCCTTAGGACCCGGTGACAGGGTGTTCCTCACTCTGACAGCAGCTGCACAGTTACACCAGGGTGATACAGGTAACAATTGGAAAATAGCCTGTCAAACAACAAATTCAATCACAATCAGCATGTGCTTTGTCACAGGGAGGTCTCGAGCCCTTGGTCTCACCTATCGCATCTCTGTCACTGGTAAGAGTGCTCTGGCCTTCTACAAACTATTACTGTGTGCTGCCTGGAACAATATCTTGCAGCAGTGAGGTTCAAAAGTTAATTAAGAGGACATATTTCATTTCACATATCACTATTTTAAATGCATTGAAGAAAACCAGAAGCATTCTCAGTAATATTCACTTCACACTTCCACATAAATAGATAGATAATAAATAATCCAGTTCATACCATTCATGTTTAACAGACTTAATCATTCTCTTCCATCTCTGCATGGGAGAGACTTCATAACTTGTCACATCTTTCATCATTATTTGCTCCTGAACTTCAAAGTTATATTTCTAGAACATATTTTCTTCTGCAGAAAACTCTCTTGTAGCGTGTTTTCATGTGATGGAAATACTAGTATTTTGCTAATAGCAGTTAAATGCTAAAATATAAAAGCTAATCTAATGACAGTTCTACATGAAGTAACTCATTAATTGTTTTTTAACTGGCTTTGTGCTCTTTATTATACCTTCCATCAAGGGCCCACAGAATTATGACATCGTGGTGCTTTGGCTATGAAATTCTTATCCCAGAATTTTTATGGCCTGAAAGGATAGAAACAAATTCCCAGTCCTTTTCATTTCAGGGAGCTAATRTAGGACAAATTCCAGGGCTTTCATCTTCTATGTAAAATATATAGATTGTGGGATCCAGGAAATAGTGTTCTTTATGTTCTGTGCAAAGGAAAAAGACTCCAGTGCTGCAGCAGGGCAGCAGCCAGAGCTGCATGCACTGCATACCAAAGACAGCTCCAAGGGCATCTCTGCTTCTCCCTTGGCACCAGAGCGGATGAGCAGTGCACTCTATTGCTAACCCCAAGATGCAAGTTAGAGTTAAAGGGAGAAACCATTACTTCAGACTTGGCCAAAATATATATATGTATGTATATTTTGTTATAAAGTAATAATGTGAAAGCTTATAAATGAGAACAGTTGATTTATTTAAAACCTAGCAGCCTTCGAGCCAAAGCCTTGCAGAGCAGGTATTCCTCAGGGCAGGGGTACAGCGTGGCAAGAAACACAACAAGCTGAAGCTGCTAATTAAGTTCACTTTAACTTTCCATTAGGAAGCTTGGATCAGTTACTTACAATCTAAAGGCTGGCCACTATTCGGGTTAAATGAAGTGTTCCTTACAGCTGTAATCACGATGTACAACACAGTTTTGGCCGCGGCCGTTTCCTCTCTGTCAGAAATCCATCCATAGCTCCAGCTGGAACCCGTGTGCACGTGAGGATTGATTTCTTGACGTTTTGTCAGTGCCACTTCTCCCTGCATGACTGCAGATCTGATTAGAGGCAGCAATGTGCCTGGGTGGAAGGCATGTGTTCCATTTCCTGCCCCTGGCAGCAGCCCTCTCCGCAGGGTTCCACCGGCAGCTCGTGTGCAGCCTGTCCCTCCTCTGCCTTGCCCTCACCCAGAGCGGGAAAGAGGAAGGGAAACTTGTCAAAAAACAAACAAAGAGAGAGAGGAAAATTCGAGTAAACAGCGTAAGAAATTTAATAGGGACTGAGAATAAATCCCCATCCCTAATCCCTTTTCACCTTTTTTAGAGCAGATCAGATTAGATTAGCATGATTTTACCTTTTGATGCAGAACAGCATAAAACAACAAAATTTAAATGGCGGGAGAGAGAAAAGGAGAGGGAGACAATGAACTCCCATGCTAGAATTTTAGCAATATTGTGAAGAGAAAGCAACGTTTTCTCGGATTTTGGTTATTGTGCATTATAAGTGATGCCATCTCAATTTCACTTGCTGAGTGGCTGTAGAACAGACTGAGAAAACTGGAACGAGCCTCCAATCAACTGCCCCAATGACAGTCATCACAAAACTGGGAAAGCTACTTCCAAGCTAGTTCTCATTAATTGTTCCCACACCATCTTTGCTGCTTAACACAAGCTGTTGCAGCCAGCAGCTTATTCCATTAGGTTCTGAGAGTACAAATTAACCCTGAAACAGAAAGACACTGAGTAAAAGATGGAAAAGGAGGAGGGAAAGAGAAGAAAACAACAAGGACTGAGAGACAAGAAGGCTCCTGAATTAGCTGGGTTCACCATTCAGTCTTCTATTCTTCAAAACGGGCCATTGCTACGAAGAAAGGGAAAAAGGAGGTGGTGGCATACAGGCATCACCTAACTTCTCCATGGGTTTGGGATTTTTTCAGAAGCATTTTTAATTAAAACTTTAAAAAGCAGCAATTTTGTTACAATCATACATTCATATGTTTTAAATCTGCTTTTAATTAAGACAGATGATTTAATCAGCCAAAGTTAGAAGTGTTTTATAAAAGCAGACTTTACACAAAAATCTGAAAACTTTTAGGGTTTTTGATGGCAGGAGGACACAGCCCATGAGCTAAATTTGTCCTAAAATGTTCTCCCAGGCCAAAGATGTAACTTGTTCAAAGTCAGTGTGCAGGTTTCTGAAACAGTGACCTGTGAGGGTGGTTTCTGATGTACCAGACACCTCTTTCATGGGATCTAGCCTTTGTAACTAGAGATGCACTGTTCTGGAGAGCATCCACAGGCAGGTGTCTGAGACTGAGCAAAAGACAGCATTTGGAGCTATAAAGATCTACTTCAAATCTTGAAAAGAGAGGCAGGGTTTATTACCTACAGGCTTATTTGGCCTTTGTACATTATTGGCACATTCTCTGCCTGCACTAAAGACATCAACTGTATCTGAGATTGCTTTGTTCACTCAAAGAATGAACAATGATGACAAACCCAACAGTAACCACAACAAAAGGTATCAAACCACAAAATCTGCTTACAAGTAACTACCATCATGAAAGTGAGAGGGGAAGATCTCTGCATCATCAGATCACAAATCAAATTACAAAATCATAAATGAATACCCACTACTACACAAAGTTGAGAGAGAATATTGTTTTGAATTCATCCCCTAAAAGCAATTCCTTCACTATTCTCAATCTCCCGTTATGGTTTTCCTCAGGTGTGGTAAATTGGATGGGGTCCACAAGAGCCAAATGCAAAGCTGAGAATACCAACCCTTTCATTTAAAAATGAAAATATTTTTACTTAAAGTCAAGTCTGGACTGAATGCAAGAGGTGAAAGCTTTCATACCTCATTTCCCATGCAATGAGCCTTATAAATCCATCTTTAGCACGGCAAGAAAAGAGAAAAAAAAAGGAAAAAATATCATTCATTAAGCTAAGGTCAGAGCAATACAGCATTAATAAAGAAAAAGAAAAGCATTTGCTTGAGCCGCACACTGAACAAAAGATGGCAAGGCTGTTAATTTACTACATCACAACTCAGTGACTTGTGTGCATTGACTTAATGGTCTCATTTCATTCATTTACTAGAGGAGAGTTGTTCTGTTTGGTGGACACCTACCACAAATGGCAACATCAGGAGTCTTGAGTGGATGGAAAGACAACACTTCCTTCATCTCAGAGATCATCCTTTTCATGAAATTTGAAGGACACAGATAAGATATTTTAAGTAAACCTTTATGTCTATTTATTCTACAAATGTAATCAATGGTTGTAGCTTCTGATACTTTTCATGAATATTAAATCACTTTGAGAAAAATACTATTTATATAAAACTATATATAAAAATTAAGAGAACCTCTGATGAGTTACTGAAATCAGATTACATGTCCATAATGTGGAAGCAATGATTGTGCTGAACTAAAATAATTCTAATTGGTTTAAAGACTTTCAGAATGAATGGCAAATTGATAATAAGCAATTTTGGTTTGATAGCATTACAATGCCAGGGATTCTTTCAAATCAATTCCTATTTCCTCCACAAAAGAGGTCTGCAGTCAGTAATTGAAGAAAACACATCTTTACTGTCAGAGCAGACCAGCTTTTGTCTCTGAAATTGGATCAGCTCACCTTCTTCAACTGCTGTTTCCCATCGAACTCTGAAGCAGCACGAGTGTTAAACTCAGTGGGATGGGACAACGGGGAAGAGACGCTGGGACTGAGGGGCTGTGCACACAAAGTGCCCAATATGTTACCTGCAACCCTGCTCTGTTTAGGGACAATGCTGGCTGAGCCAGGCATTTTAGACGGGCCTGGAAAATAAACCAAAATTAAACCAACTTTGATCTGTGGAGGTCAAAAGCTTAAGAGGCAGCRTTACCCTTCAGCATGACTCCTGCAGAAGACTGTGCAATATCAGCATCGGTCTGTCAGGCACCTTATTCCTTTCCAAACTGCATTTGTTAGGACTGAAGTTTTCCAGGAGCGAATCCTCTGAAAGCTCTGGCGCAGCCCTTCCCAGCCTAACACAAACCATGTGATACCTCCAGCGCTCTCCTCTCTGGGGGTGATGACGGCAATGGAGCAGTTGTGGCTTAAGAAGGCTCTGCACATCAGAGAGGAGGCAACACCACAAGGCCCTGTCGTGTAAGAAGGYAAAATTAGCAGCTAAAGAAGAGAAAATGTAAATAGCAAAAGGCATCAAGAAGGAAAGAATAAGCGATAGTAAGCACCAAGGAGGAAAATGCACAGCCAGAACATGTGCCTGGTGATTGTATGGGCAAATGAATATTTTCAAGATTACATCAGAAGCYCTCCAACGTTTATCAAAAATCTACAACAGATATTTTTCCCATACCACTCCCAACATTAGCAAGAAATCAAAATGCTTACAATGATGTATTCACGATCTTCCAAGTCCCTGGGGATTTGCATGATCCAAGACCATGGCAAATACAATGTACAAAATAGGAAACGGAGAGATGTCATTATTTCAGTGCCTCTTCAAGATAAGGCTCAGTCAGCTTCTCAGCACACAAAGTGACTGCACCAGCTGCTGGCTTGAAAGGGTGCTGGCTTTCCAGAAGGAGAGAGCACTGATTGCACATAATGCATGGGGATTTTGACTGAAAGACAGGATGCCAACAAAGCTTTTGGAACATGCTGTGGTATGGCTGCCGATGTGAGCCTCTCGTGTCCAGCCTTGACAGCGAATGTTTCCTGGCACTGTGGGAGCTGGTCTATCCCACCTAGACAATTTGGGGCTTCTTCTCATCACCAGCCGTGCAGGTTGGCCATGACTGAAGCTGTCCCCAGATACTCCTTACACACACTTCTCTATTTATAGCACTTACGCAAAGACTAATTTCACCTATAATCCTCTGAATTCTTTCTTCTTAGAGATTTCCACAAAGACTGGGGCAAAGGAAGTTTCCCTTAAACTGGACTTCATGAATGTCCCAAACAGGCCTCCAGTGGTCACTGTGCTGTGCCATTTGCAGGCAGTCCCAGTCCAGCCAAACTGCTCAGGGGCATCTTCCTTTGCACTGCAGTTTCAGCAGCTTCACTGCAGCATAAACAACTCATCCCCAGTGGCCACCCTTCAATAAAGGAAAGGCAATTGCTTTGAACAATGCAGTAAATATTATTCTGGATGTCAAAGAKGAGGAGAGCTTCCTCGATCCTATGTAGAGTCGTCAGTGTGAGGTACATGGTCTGCTAAGGGGAATCAGTGCTCTCCAAGTTTATGTTGCTAAATCATCACATAATACAAACTGTAAATATTGTTCTAGAATGACAAGTGGCTGAGGAGACAGAGTAGCTGCTCAGACAGCTGCTTCAGTACTCTGCTATCAGCTCCCTGTTCAATTCCCGAGTTTGCTGATCTTGTGGTGTGTCTGCCAACACTACTCAGGCTGTGCTCTTCTACTGCAAGCTGAACAAGGAACATCATCTACAAAAGTCAGATGATTAAAACAATTTTTTATTCATTTCAAATTGAAAGGAGATCTGTCAAGAGCAGTGTGATAGAATGGGAGGCATGGATGTGTAGTAATGGACACTTTGCGCTCCCACTCAACAGCAAAACAGGAATAGTTTCTGGTTAGTGAGTGCAGGGGGGATAAGAAGTTGTTTTTCTATGAGTTCCATTTGCCTTGAAGAGAGAAAATAAACCTCATACATTACAGATTCTAGCACAACTTAAATAACAGTATTACATGGGGCAGAATGTTTTGGCTTAGTAATATAAGAATTTTTCTGGCTGAAAAGAAAAAAAAAGACCCTGGAAGACTCTGGCCAGCTCTGTTCATGACTTTCATTCCTTCCACATAAAGTTTAGGCTAAGCAAAATATTAAAGTTGTGTTTCACTGCTGRAGTGAATGACATTCATTAAATTCACTTCACCATGCTTTCATACTGTTGGGTTTGGCAGCAGCACAGAGGCAGACTGGAGATCCCTTCACTGCTTACGTGCAGGGTGAAGATTTGCTGAAGTGAGAAGAGAATGAGGTTCCTAAAGCACAGCACCTCAGAGGCAGTGAGATAACTGCAGCTCTCCCAGCCACACCACTGACCTGCTGCACACCCCCGAGCTGGGCAGCTTTGCACTGTCCTGCCAAAGGCATTAGAGYGGACCAAAGTGGCAATATTTGCTATTTACCTCTCAGCCACCATTGAAAGGAGGTAACATTTTAACCAACATGTAATCCCAATTGCTAATGGGGCAGGCACATTATGGTAAAAAGAGGCTTTAGAATCAGATTTTGAGGAACAAAATTGTGTATGCTGTTGGGATTGAAACACAAGGTTTCTTCTTTCCCTCTGCACAAAGCAGTTCAGGAAGGTTTACCACAGGCTCCACTGAGAGGGGATGGTAAAGGCAGCAGTGSCAGTTTTAACCTACCCTTTTTTGATCCTTGCAATCACTTTCCAAATCTTGATTTCCAAGTCATGCTTCCTACCAAAGCCTGACTTGACCCATGATTTGGGAACAGTTCCTTCCACAAAATGGGTCTGCTAAAGTTCTGGTAGTGCTGAGTGACAACTTAAGCAGAAAACAGTATTCTAAGGGTGAAACATAGTGGAGGAGAACACCTGGGATGTTTTTTTGAGGGGCTTGTGGAAGACAGGGAGAGAAAGAAGTGTTATATGACAAATTTAAAAGCTAAATGAGGTCTGTTAGTCTCTCAATGAACAATAAATTAATGTGCAGTATTCTTACTGGAGCTGAAAAGAACAACAGACAAGAAGAGAAAACAGCAAAATTCACACTGCTTGCCAATTACCACTGTTTCTTCCCAGGGTCTGTAAATTAGTTGTCCTTAGAAAGTTAAAGATAAATGGTATTGATTTAAGCACATTACTAATAGTACCTTCACTGTAGCAATTGGATTTCACCCAAATTTCTGCTGCACCTAAATTATTCTGTCATTCTAGCTGCTCCTGTAAAAACGCAAATTTGTCTTCTGAAAGTAGGATATATTGTGCCAAATTTCCCAATAGCATTTATGACCAAAAATATTTTATTAAAAATGTCTGGATATTTTCAAATAGTATTCCAATGGGCTGTCAAATTAACAGTGAAAAAAACCCCATAATTCAGAGCTGCAAGGTAATAAGAAGTTCTGCTATTGCATGGACAGTTGAAACCTACCAGCAGATAAGGACACAGATTTGGAAAAAATACAACCCTTTCAAAGGTCTGTTTTCTACCATTGAAATGTGAAATATGTATTATTTAAACAAAGAAACCAAATGCCTACTTGGGGCAGGGGTAGGAATTTCCCTGAGCAGTTATTTCAATTATCCGTCTGTTTAATCTGAGCACTGCCATTCTCCTGGAGCAGCAGCAGCACAGACACACAGRCACACACACCACAGACCCATTCCCCTCCACTGGTGTAAATACAGAGCATTCCACTCCGCTGAGTACACTTACCCTGTGGTGTACTAGCAGAATTCAGTGTTCAAGAGCAATCAGCAATTCAGAGTGTTCAATCAAAGCTGCTACCAAAATCCACGGAACCTTTAGCACAGGATGAGGCTGAAACTGCCAGAACTCTTCAAGAGGATTCAAAATCACGTTTAAAATAGACAATAGCAGAGTACAGATGGAAAAGTGCTTCTCCCACAAGCTGCATGTAGTTAAGACAAAGAGCTGATGTCTCGAGATCCTGTGGAATGAACAGTGTCTAACCACCATGCTTATCTTACTTCGACAAGCCTCTCTCCTCAGAGGTTTGGGTTCTTTTACTCAGAGATCAGAGTGTTTGTAGCTGCCTGGTCACTTTACTGTTTATACCCTCTTAGCGGCTTTGAGCAGCTTTAAACCTATTCTGGCCAGCTAGAACTGACTGAGCTGTGCTGAGGTTGTCACCCTGCCTCCAGCTTTGGGTGTTCAGGCCTTCTGCTCCCTGCAGCTCYCTGCAGTCCTGGTGACAGTGGCACAAGGGTGGGACATGCAGCTCCAGGCAAGGAAGCGAGAGCCTGGGGAATGCTGAGGCTCATACCCRTCATTTCACAGAATACTTTTCTAACAAAGGGAGAGGAATCCTTCCTTGGCAATGGGACACATCACAGAGCTGCCCTACTGAAGGAACAGGAGCCTCCCAGGTATTGCATCAAACCCTCCCCTTCTGGTAGCTCAGCACCTCCTGRCCCTCGCCGCAGTCACCCACGGAGATCCCAGTCCGGAGCCAATCCCTCAGCCAAAGATCCTTAGGGACAGCAGCACTCCAGAGAGGCAGAGTGGGGCATCCTGAGTTAGGTAGGAAAACATGAAGTTATTGCAGAAGACAGAAGGAAGTTAGGTGAAGCAGGATTTGGAGAAGGCATTAGAAAAGCAAAGGATCCAATATCAAAGTGGGATCAGTGGGCACAAGGATCCTACAATGAGGCCTGATGGGAAAGAGGAGCAGAGCTAAGCTGATGGGTGACAGCAAAAAGCAAAAAGACTGCATGGCATGTGGCACTGAGCCACTGCTGCCAGTAATGGAGCTGTAAGAAACTCTCTGGAAAGTTATTCCAACAGGAGCCTACACTGAACACAGGCTGCCTTGGCTGCAGGCAAGCACATCCCTGGCTAAGCAGCTGAGAGGGCAGCACTGTGTGCTGGAGTTGGAACAGGAGACTGGCGTGGGACAAAGCAGGGAAATTAGAGAACCCAAAAGGAAGTGAAGGCAGAGAGCAATCATAGCTCAGGGGGAGTGATGCTGTAGTGAGCAGTAAAAACAGGTACAGAGGAGTGGATTAAATGAATGTTTATCAGGAGTACTTTGTCGTTGCATACATCACAGAGAAAGAAGGGGGAAAGAAAAAAGCTTGTCATGAGCAACTTCAGAAACTTAAAGGAAACTCATGTACATCACTTTCATGTTCCTCTGAAAAAGTATTGTAAAAATTAAGAACCCTAGGCCAGACCCTCAACCACATTAGTGGATCAACAGCATTTTTGTGGTTAGTCTTTCAAATCTAGTTTTACTTGTCTCTAAAGGATCCTTTAAAAGGACTTTTTAAGTTAGCTCTGCTGGATTTGGCTAACTATACAGAGCAAAGAATTGATTGCATTCCTACAGAAATGCCCCTAATAACTCCWTAGAATGAGCTGTGGCATTTTTCCACTAATTGTAGAAATAACTAATGGGCACCTTGAGCATGTGTTATTAATCTGTCTGCCAATTTTGAGAGATTTCAGTTGAGAAAAAGTACAAGGCAGTGTTTACTCCAAAGCACACATTCTGCACCAGTAAAAATAAAATTCACATTCTGAACTGGATAATTAAAAAAGAATTTTTATCTTGGGTCTGTATTATCATCAAAGATACAAAATCCTGTGTGAGCTCCCCACAGAACAGGGTTTAACCTGAGTTCCGTTTCCTTGCACAAGTTCTCAGAAAAGTGATAGGAACCATAAGATTTTGTATTCCAAGGTCCATAACTCTCCAAGGGAGGGATATTAACCCAGCAGATTTGGGTTGTAGCTATGTATTTCATTCATTTCAATGACCAAAAATAGTGAATAACTGCGATTATGCTTTTCTTCTGAGTCAGCCCTCGGCAAAGATATTCTACTCTACCTCATATAAATTTTTTCCTAAAGAGGCAACATTCAGAACATCAAACCAAAATAAAGCACAAGAACTTGAACAAAATTACAAATCCCAGATGGAGATGCAGCTCTTCTGCGACTGTGCTTGTCTGAAAAAACACTGTTGTGTCTCACACCCTTATTCTTCATTTTCCTTATCCAGTTCTYGGCTCCCCACATTCTCATTGTAAGGAGTTTTCCTACAATGAGTAAATTTGCTATTTCAAAAATGTTGGCAGTCACCTGGAACAGAGCAAAGGTATTTCYTGTTGTTCACAGATATTACAAAGTCCTTTTCTCCACGTAGCTAGATGGCTGGGACATCCAGTAAGGGTATGACAGAGCAGCTTCAGCTTCCTGCTTTCAGCCATTTCCCCACATTCCAGATTCATTGTCTTTATTGCTAGCATGAAAACTGTGATGAGATGACCAACTTCCAAAATTTCCTATTGAAATTMTTCCATTATGTAGGAATAAATTCTTACATTATATATGGAGAAACCAGACTTTGAACCTAGATATGCTATCTGTGGAAGATTAATGACTGAAAAATTGAGCAGTGGGTAGCAAAAATTTTATCTAAACCTAGGTATTCTCAACAAAAGTCGAATTTTACCAAATCAGCATTGTGTAGTTAAAAAATGCTATTGGCAAATTTATGTGAGGCTTTCTCCATTACATCACCCTCACTCATCTCTGAGTTCTGCTGGAGCTGAATCAGGTCCAGAATCAGCATAAGAATAGCTGGGATTGACATGAAGGCTATTTACAAAGAAAAGAAAAGAAAAGAGATGGAAGAGGAAAAGAAAAGCAAAAAGACCTTATTGCTGTATTTATAACCCTCCACAGGTTCCATGCCAACCTCAACTGGGCCCCCAGGAAAACCAGTTACTTTTCAATCTGAGGAAATATCTTCYCATAGGGAAGAAGATCCCAACAGAGTTTTCTTGTAGAATTTCTGTAAAAAAAAAACAAAACAAACMAAACAGCAAGAGATTAACAAATAAAATACCCCTCAAAAAATGGGGGAGAGGGCCTGGATGGGGGACTGTACTGCTGTGTGATGGATGTACCATATTCAGGTACCATATTTCTTCCTCTGCCTTYCCTGAGTGCAGCTCCATAATGGGTGTTAACAGGCCAGCTTTAAACACTAAGGGGTGCATTTGCAGTGTAATGTGCAGAGATTTGCCCGGGCAATTTCCCATTAACACTAATGTGCACTGCATGGTTAAATCCCTAAACACCACGTGGAAAATTTCATTTCAAAAGTGCCCATTAGGTTTGGGTGTTGAATTTTTTTGAAACAGTTGTTAGTTTGTTAAACACTGATTGCTCTCACACCAGTCAGAACTCTTCGTTTGAGTTTAGACAGTTAATCAGAAGATAAATTTTTGCAAGAGGTTCACATACTAAATGGAATTTTTAAAATTACTCTTTAGAGCTGACATTGATTAATGTCTTCAGAATGCCTCATCTAAAGATCTACTCATAAATGCTAAAAGCTTCAGATAAATCTGATACCACTATAAATTTTGTTCACAAAGGGCAATGCTCACTTGTTTACAACCACAATAGGTACCTCATCAAATATAACTTTTRTCACAATTTTTCTGTCATAAAGACAAAGTGAATGTATGCATATTTGTCTTGAGTTTATGTTTTTTTTCTTTTGCTAGCTAGGCATATAAAGCATTAACAAGAAAAAAGGAATTTCACACTCAAGATGCGAATGCACATAAAACCAAGCAGGATAGAGGGGGGAAAATGGAAGCAACAGGCAAGATTATTATCATAACCAAGCTCGGAGTGACAACAATGTGAGCATTAAACAATAAAGTATGAAAACAAGTTGGTGCCCACCTTCCCTCCCGTACAATTTAAGCGTGTGTCTGGTTTGTAAATCAGGAGCTATTAAATGAAACGTGGCACAGTGTACGCCTGAAAGGCATAATCGAATTTCATCATGAAAAGGCACACACCGTTGGGCCAGTCTTTCTGCTAATTGCGTTTGTTAAGGGAAGCAGGGTTATCTGGGTGTATGCTGGGGGAGAGGAGATGAGTGATAGAAGTTATTGGATGTATCTTGCAGAGGAATCTAATCTGAAATGCCACATACAGTCAGCAGGAGAGTTTAGGTTTATACTCCGGCCGGGATTTATGAGTGGACACGAACACATGGAGCCCACTACACTTACAACAATTTGCTGCTTCTTTTTAGTGGCTTTCAGAAGTGGAAGCTTGCCATTACATACAAGCATTTAATTCTTCAAAAAGCCCAATTCCATCTTACGAGACAATAAAGTACTTCCCCTTGGAACAGCAGGTAAGCACAGAAGGCATCCTTAAAAATCTAACCCCAGTGTGCTAAAGACACTTAATAATCTTTAAACTACACACAATACCACTTCCTCCCTGGTACCAGGATGTTGTAAAATGTCTGATTAGCCCTTATAATAGTGCTGACACCTCTGCAGCACATAAAAGAGGACTTTTAATTTACCAAAGACAACTTTGGTTGTCCTGATTTTTACCTTTAATTAGACTGTAAGACATAGCTCCATTTGGCTGTTAACCAACATATGAGGTATAGGCTTAGTGTACAAGGTAGATTTGTGAGGCTTTTTAAAAAAGCAATATTGTAATATTTTGAATAGATTTTTAATACACACTAACTCATGGATTATTTAACTCTCTAATGAGGTAGAAAGAAATATTAAAGACAATATTTTAAATGTCAGGTAAATGGCCCAGTTTGAGGCAAAAAAGAGGACTTTTCTGTTGATTTTCCTGCAATGGTTCCAATAAGTGCCTAGATTTTGGAAATGATTTTGTGATGCTTAGATTTTATATTGGTGCAATAATTGTGCGCAGTAGGGTACTGCACCTAGCCATGAAATTCATTTAAAAATGAAACGAGACATGATGAAAAATACAGAAAAGTCAGTTTCCCCAAAGGAATTGTAAATAATTTTGAAAATAACAGTGTTTCTGTGGCAACATGAACTTTAATAAGTCAAAATTTGCAATACTAGTAAGCTCTACCCCAATGACAGGTAAATGCCTGTGTCTGAATAAGGGGACCAGTGGAGCTTATAGTCATAGAGCTGTCAGAGGAAATCAGAGGAAGTCAGCAAAACATGTCTGAGCACTTAATAAAAATCACCATCCAGCTCACAATGTGWGACACAAACCCTAAAATAAGGGGAAATCTGCACTGTGATATGAGGGACTCAGCGTGTCATTTGACACRTGCTCTTGCCTCGACTGCCATCCACTTTGAACAGGACAAAGAAGAAGGGCAGCCCAACAGGTACTTCTTTTTTTTGCTTCAGCACATCTTGAAGAGGAAGARTTGGCTGCCCCCTTCCTGTAATTCTCTTCCCAAGTATAAGCTTCAAGAAAGCTCCACATGCATCCCCCTGCCATGGCCACCACAACACACAAGAGACAGCAAAACTTCTGGAAGTTACACACCACAGGAGAATACAAAGAACACTTCCATCAAAAGCTACCTGAGAACAGCTTCAGGCACAGAAGTAAAATGACCTGCCTGTTTTGTAAGACGTGGATACATTTGGGAAACAGAATGCCTGCCCTGCAAGCGGAAGGAAAAACACCCAACAATTTACATTCAGAAGTTTCAGACGGAATAAATAACAGGATGCTGCATAGTGGGGGATCATGCCCGACTCTGCCTCAGTCACAGACATGTCCCCTTGAGCATTCCTATCTTGGCCTGCAGAGAYTTCACAGGGAAGTTTATGCTTGTAGGAGGAACCAGCTCCTACAGGAGCCCAGTCCAGGCTGGAGGGGTTACTGAACACTGAATGTACCTGGCCTCACATTGCAGYGTACACAGTGCTGCCAGGGTAATGCCTCCTTCAAAATTGTTGTTCCAGAAGTAAAAAAAAAAAAAAAAAAAAGTTTGGGTTTTTAATAATTGAAAAACACACTTTTCTAGTCTAAAAGGGCTGATTAAAAATTCAGAAACTCGTCATGATCAGCTATTCATTTCAAGGGAGAATGCTGGGAAAGAAACAGGAGAGAATTAAACATAAATAAATTAAAATAACAAACCCCACCATATTTGAAGTATGATGACTGTGTTAGCAGATAACACCAAAATTCCAGCATGCATCATAACCTACAAGGATGAATATAAAACCTTCTTCATCCCATTAGCAGACACATGATGCATTCTAGTGCTAATCTGTGCTTTGGTTCCATCTGGAGACACCTTCATAGTGGTGGTAAGCCTAGCTTTAAAGTTCATTGCCAGACTAGTGGGCTCAAGAAGAAAAATGAAAATAATCCAAGAGAATGCTTCAAAGATGATGAGACTGACAAGAGCAGGAGTGATTTCTTGGGGCATAAGAGAACTCGGCAAGGCCTGAAAAAAGTACAGAAAGGTAAGATATGGTATAGAAAAGATCTCTGGGGAATGGCTGCATTGCCTACATCATCACAGAACAGCATTAAGCGAAAATAAAAAGGTGAGAAACATGGTTAATAAGCTCTTTATTTTTCATTACACATCATGTCACAGAGGTCACCAATATCAAAATCTAAAGATTAAAAGTATGTTCCCAAAAGAATTCACAAGGCATCACCAAATATGTTGAGTAATCGTTAATGACAGTTATTAACGACAGTTCACACTTAAGAAGAAAACAACTTCTCCAACTGTTGAACACTGGAATGAGAACCATGTAAAGACAAATCATTCTATTAAAAAACAAGTGGCTCCCACAGATGATTGGACATTTGTATTTAAAACATATGAAAAAAAGCTTTAGAATGGGACATTCATAATTAGCTGGGAGTAGTGGGTCGGGTTTTGGAACTTCAGACAGACCAGCTAAACACGTTCCCAGAGAGACAAAATAAAAACTCGAGGTCTTAAAAAGCAGGTTCTATCAAAGCAGAATTGAGGTTGTTTAAGCTGCAGAAAAGAAGCCCAGAAGACACGACCATATTCTTCAAAACATAAGTTATTGTAAAGAGGATACTGTTTATTTRTGGTCGACAGGATGAGCAAAAATGGGTTTGAATTGCTGCAAGAAATAAAAAAATTTTTGTCTAGATAAAAAGTTAGATGTTGGAATAAATTTCCAAGGAAGTTGCAGTGTCTCTTTCATCATAAGTCTTGAMAATTACTTCAGAAGTATTTGCAAGAGATGAGATAGCTGGAGTTATCTCAGGAAAATCTCAAAACTTCTCCTATTTTATATAGTCTGAATTTAAACACTAAAGATGGTGATTTGTTTTAGGAATGTCAGCATTCAGCTCACATGACTAAACCCCKTACAGCCAGTGTGTGCCTATGCTTCTAACCCACTTAGTGAGTCTCAAGGAAAATAACAGCACCCTTTCTACTTCTGCTACTTCAATTTACAATGTGATTGTCTCTGAGTAATGGAAATACTTAYTCCAAACAGTTTTCAGACCAGCCAGACTCTTCTTTCCAGGGAGAGGAACGTGGCTATCTAGTTTTCTTCCCCAAAGCTGCCTTTTCCACAGAGGTGTGGTCTTAAATTGGCTACAACCACCTAGCTTTTACTTTTAAATAAAGGTAGATTGTTAACAGATGTTCCAGAGAAAAACATCTCACAAAAGATGACCCTCTCCTTGTGCTGGCTGTCAGCCCAGCAATGCCAGGAACAGGAGGAATGGAAGCCAGAGCCTTGGCCACGGCAGTCTGCACAGGGCAGAATCGACAGGGCGGGTATCCCAGCCCAGGCACAACTCTGATCAGAACTAAATGTCTGCCAGTCTGTTTAGAAGAATGAGTGCCGTGAAAATCTCATTCCAGTTCACCTGGAACAGAAGTGCCAGCACTGAGCCAATTTAAAATGAGAGTCACAATTCATCTTCCTTGTCCCAGCCGTGAAGAATCCACTAATCAACCTGCCTTCACACTCCCCTTTCTTCTCTCACACTTGCACAATTTAGAGTCCCAGGCTGTCCCAAAGCATAACCAATTTGTTTAGCAAAAGGAGTAAGTACAATGAATTTTGTGAGGACTCTATGTCTGAATCAAACATCCACAAGGCCCAGAATACAGGGGTTTTTTTTAAATAAAGATATATAAACCATAAGCTCTGTTTTCCTCTTTCACATCCTTTTAGATGTGGATGAACCAGTTTGTRTCATTGGTGAAAGGATACAGGCATTCTTTGCTGTGATGCCCTGACAGTATTCCCTGAGAGATTGGCCTTTTTCACTCTTTCCTTCCTCCTCAAGAACTGAAGTCTCATTTCTCATAAGAGAGATCAGGAGGGCACAAACACTTGGCTCCCAGGTGCCATAGCTCATCATCATATAATTGTCTGCAGAGACTGAAGGTAGTTATCACAGCCAAAAAGAAACAAGGAGACATTTCTCCCAGAGCAAAGCGACAGTCCACAMACAAACAGTTTTCTGCTGAAGTTTCTATGTGGTCTCACATTTCATTCAGCTTGCCAGCCAGAGCACAAAGATTTTTAGCAGTTTAATTCGATGTTCTGGCAATATATTTAAGAATGTATTTGATTTTGGTGCTGATGATATTTTCGTTTCACTTTTCATTTACATCTGGGCAAGGCTTGTTAACTCCTTCAGCCAGGGATTTTATTCTTACTGTCTAAATAAAAAGACTATGAAAATATTTCAATCTCTTTTTACAGTCAGGGTCTACATCCAGAATTTTTGAAGAGGTTTAAAGGAGGAAGAGGACAAAAGGGCCAGAGCTAATGACAGACTTCCCTGCCTGCAGACAAGGAGCTGGGACACCTCACTCCTCAGGCAGCTGAGCCCTGGAGCAGGCTGGAGGCTCCACATCTCGGGAGCGACCCCCAGAAATCACACACTGAGCAGTGAGCCATCAGGAATGGCACACTCAGCACCAGGGTATTTTAACCTTTTTCCCATATTAGGCTCTTAAAACCAGCAAGGAAAATACGCTCTGTTCACAACTTAAATCCCTCTTTTGGTGTCTAAATACACTCACTTTTTCTGCTTTTTTTTAAAGCCAGTAGTTTGGAGCAGAAGGACAGGAGCCATCCCTGCTCTCTTTCCTGTTCAGTCATGGAGCTCCATGGGCATTCTCCATGGAAGGTGACAGGGGTTTAAATCTCAAGCTAGGGCATTAAAGGCTTTTTCCTTTTTTTTCCTTTTTTTCCTCTGTTCTCTTTAACTGTTTATTTGTTTGTAACCTTGTTGGGTAAGTACTCTACTTCTAGGCCCTTACATAAAACATGATTCATATTCCCATCCCTAATAGCCACGTGCATTTTTTTTGAGGTAGTTTAAGTCAATGTGTACATTAACCATGGTCTGAGTGGAATCTCCCTCTGGGTCAATCCTGCCATGCAGTCATTTCTGAATTGTGCTGCTGCTGCAAAACTTCTTAGACCAGGATGCTTCTAAATATGCCAAAAATCAGAAGCACTGACAGGATTTTTAAGACAAAAAAAAAATGAACTGAAAAAATGAGTGTAAAATCTTCTAAGATCTCCCCAAATAAAGGCAATTTTTGATTTATTGCTTTTTTGAGGTTTGGTTTAGGGGTTTTTTTTTGGACCAGTCAACTTAGTTGGCTCCAATACTTGCAGTATTAGGAAGTAATCTCCTAATTTATGAAGGAGTCCTTTAGGGTCTCTAGAAACTCCCAGCTTCATGATTTACTTGTTCATTACAGAAGGGTGATTTCAATATCCTTATGTTTCTCATTGTTTTGCATGTGGCTATCCATTACAGCAGGAGAAATTACAAAAATCCTAGAAGATATTATCATTTTCATATCTAGTAAGCCTGATGAGTTTTCTGTGAGCAGGATGCACGACACAGTGAATAAGGAAACTGGATTACAGGAAAGAAATAAAAATATGGGGAAAGAGGAGAGGACAAAGAAATGTGAGGCTATTTTACGTACTGATATAAACATGAGGGTAGAAGGGCTATTTTTSTTTATGGAGGTTACAGTTGTCATCTGAGTTCATTAAAGATTCATTGCATATCACAGGGTTAAAAACAAGGAATGGGTAGAGCAGCAAGCCCGAGCAGATAGCCAGATTCCTGACTCCAACAGCCAGCATTGCAGAAGCCTCCTCTCTTGGAAAACTCACTTTTCTTTCCTCAGGAAAAAAAAAAAAAAAAAAAAGAATCCACAACGGCTTTCCTCCTGAGTGCTAACTTGCAGCTGGAAATGGGAGGTAGCACTGACTGCAGAAATCCCCTCTGGCTGCCTTGGCTGCAGAAACCCAAGCTCTGCCAGGCCCACGGAAAGGTGCTGGAGCCTGGCCTTGGCTCCTGGGGACAGGTAATCCCCTCCCGCCGACGGAACTGATGACAATGGGGGCAGAATCGGAAACGAGTGCTTATTTGTTGAGAGTTCTTTACTTTAAAGAATACTCCRATGGGCCTTTGTTCATGATTTAAATGCTTCGAATTAGAGGTATACACCTCRCTAATGTCCCCACTAGCATCAAAAGGGCATTTGTCAAAGGCTTCAGTGGGAACAAAAATTATCCCTTAATGCTTTTGCCATTACAAGACTTACCTATTTTGCTATTGCAAATCATAACTCACAGTCAAATCAACAAAATGTTACAGAACCGAGGCGCAGGAACTCAGGAAGTCTTGGAAATCACCACTTTTGTCCGCCGGAAATGAAATGCCCTTCTCCAGTTTCAGTTTCTGCTGCTGCAGACCAGATTGTGTTGCAGAACATGCTGTTAAACCAATCACACTGTAAAATACATTAACGCTATTCCCCCCAAAACAACGGGGTTGATGAATTTTAGGATGATGATGACACAAAGCAATCAAAGCAAGACCATTCACACACACAGCTAATGCTCCACCTTCATCTCCTCACATTGTCCTAGCCAGGCTCTATCACAGCAGTTCAACGTGCCAGTGCATATTTTATATTTAGTTTCCACTTACTGTTGTATTTTATGACTCGGTTGTCACATGTGCTTTTATGCCAATTACAAAACTCAAAGGAAGCATGTTTTGTTGTTCCAGTAAAAATAGTCAGCTGTGGGGTTCAGAGGTTTCTCCTTTCAGAAGAGGGAGGTGTCCCTCAGAAAACCTTCAGTCGAGTCCAGGACAAGAACTGGGAGCTGGTACTCAAGGTTTCAGCTCTCCAGTGTTTGGATCAGATCCCACCTGCATTCTGGAAAAGAGATACGTGAAATTTTAATATATCTCATGGGGTCTCTCCACCCCACTGAAAAACAAAGTGCTCATAGCTTATTACTGTATAGAGTTGTCCAGAKACAGGTAAATGATTCATCCTGTACCTGTTCTGTTAATTAATTACTCAGTGCTGTACAAAACCTTTACTATATATCGTTAGATACTTGTTATTGGATCTGATCACAGTATAGCAAAAAAGAGAGAAAAGTTCTATTTTTTAAAGTGAATAAAAAGTTGATATACACAAAAGTTGTGCCTGCATGTCTAGAAAGTCTACAGTAAAACACACACAAATAAAAAAATAAAAAAAAGACAAAAGCAAACTTACATGAACAAATGAAAAATTTAATTAAAAACAGGATGAAGATGGATCCTGTGCATTTCTCAGGATCAAGTGACCTGGCAAAAGACAGAGAAAACCTTGACTGGATAAAAAGTGTTTACAGTATAAATGAGAAAAAAAATAAAGTTCAATAACAAATGGAAGTAATTAAAACTGGAAAAGGAACTTCAAAACAGATTTTAAAAGAGAAACTTTGGAAATTATACACCAAATGATATTTGACACTTTATACACAGCCATAATTTCCCCCTTATTAGTGCATATTTTCTCTCCTTCTGCAGTCATCCAGCTGCTGCAGTATCTCAGACTGGTCACTGTTTTTTCCAGCTCTGGTCAGGAGTGTTTGCATGGCCGTGGCCTGTATTTGAGATGGAGTCGCTGCAAAAGATAGGAGATAATCCAGAGTCAGAGAGGCAACAGCCTAAACCCTCTATCCAGCAAAGACACTATTATTTTAGGAGAAAAGGACAGGGAAGTGAGTTAAGTACAGCCAAAGCACAGGACTTTATTCTGTAGGGGCATTACAGACCTTCCCCTGCCTGTTTGGAATGACTCTTTCAAGCATGGACTATATGCATGCCAGTGAAACCCCTCCTCCCCCAGGTAASCCTGTCTTTGGTCTAGCATTCACGTTTCCACAGGGAAAGGTTTCCATGTTCCCATCCTCATGCCATTCTGATATTACTTGGAGTGGTTCCCATACCACTTCAAGAATCTCTGAATTTTGCCTGAGTTTTTGAAARTTCTGTACTCCAAACCGTAACACTGAAAGCAAGAGAATCAGCTACAGTTTCTTCCTTACAGCCACAGAGCAGCATTACTCACTTCAGTTTTCCCCAATTCTGGCAAACMAGGGCACCATGAGTCACTCACTACRCTCTTCTGCCAACTACTGTTTCGAAGCACAAATCTCCATAAGGGGAAATTAAATATTTCTATAAACTCACCCTTCGAGAGCCAAGAGGACTGTGTCACTGAGAGCGCTTCTTGACATGACACCCTGAAAAAAACCCCATAATAATCAGATTGCAGAGCAATCAGAGAATTTAATCATATTCTAGACCTGTCACTTCTTCTGTTTCTGAGACAGGCAAGTACATTTGTGACATTTGGGGCCTGTTTCTGCTGCTCCTGAAGTCAAAGGCAAACTCTCCTCTGGCTTGCACAGGCACAGAGCCACTATTATGTTACAGAGCAGAGCTGTAGTGAAAAGTGAGGATCTTCCTCAGGAGGATAAATGTGCGTAGCTGAACTACTGCTCTTCTCCAGCTACTCCACAAGATAACTTCCAGGGTTTCGTAAAATACAGAGAGACAAGCAGTTATAGGATCAAGAGCCACTCTTCTTGTGAGAGGGACCAAATTAAATTTTCCCGATTAATTCACCTTCCCTTTTTTCCCTAAATAAATAAATAAATAAACAAACAACACAACAGCAGAACAAGACAGGCTTAGTCTAGTGTTTAACTAATTAACGGTACTAATTAGTGTTTAATGGCAATGATAATTATAATCATACCCCTCTGAGTCTATTGAGGCTGCCACATCAGACAGATTGCAATGTTCTCCCTCCCTCTACAAATTTAAATCAATATCACTTCAAACCTGACAGGGTCATTTTGTGAAAACTGATTAGAGAGTCACCTTTATTTTCTGTGTTAAACTGAGAAATTCAAAAGCCACTTTAAGCGATGGGAGAAGAAAGGATAAAGTACCACTGTGAGTTAATGAAGTCAGTAAATGAAGCTCCTTGTTGTCTTACATGGGCACCATCCTTTAGGTTTTCATTTGAGACAATCCCAAAGCCAATATTCACGGGCTCTGTGCAACTTGCCCATCCTGGACAACCGAATAACTTAGCTTAGGGAGGACATTTGTAGTCCAATCTACCATTCAAAGCCCAGGCCAGCTTATGCATGGCTTTGTTGACCCAAGTGTTGAATATCTCCATCCACCCTCTGGTTACACGTTCCAATGTTGGATCCCTATCATGGTGAAAAACATTTTTCCTTATATCAAACAGGAATCTCATTGCAACCTGTGTTGCTCGGTCAGGGAGAGGCATCAGACATCCTCTGTACTCAAGATCTGGATGGCAGCCCCCTCTCGCAGGAGTCCCATCTGGGTGCAGGCCTCTGATGTGCCAAGTCTCTTCAGCTTGTGCTGGATCATGGCCCTTGGAAGAGATACTTTCACTGGACACTTGTAAGCAGAATTCCTGGGCCACCGCAGCCCTGCCGAGCTCTGCTACAGGCGCTGCCTCTCTGCTGGCTACGGGCTGGAGCTGGGCTCTTCCACAGCCTGGGGAGCAGTGCGTGACTTCCCCTGCACAGCTGTCAGCTGGAGGCAAGAGCTGCAGCAGCTCCTARCCCACAGACAGCCAGCAGAAGCGCTGTTAGGGCTGACAGAAGCAAAAGCCTCTGGAAGCTGAACATCACCCTCAGCAGTGAGCCAGAAGTTCCCAGCCGATGCAGCTATCAGATGTTCCCTGAAGATCTCTCCAAGAGAAGGCTGGAAAGTGCTGCCTTCCCTGCTGCCCACCTCTGCTTGCCCTTTCAAGCCACAAACCCTCATGGACAAATGATGTGCTTGCTCTTTAAAGTCAAGAAAGGTCAGTGCAGTCCGCAGGAAGGATCATAAAAAATCGCAATTGTAAAGTAGTTGGAAGAAAACTCTTCAGAGTTTACCAGTAAAGTATAATCAGAGGGGGCCAATAYAGCGTCTGGGAAGTTTCTGAATCGTGCTGGTTATTGTCCAGGCTCAGCACCCAGCTGAGGCAACCACAGAGGACACAGGATATAAAGCAGATAAGAAATTCTGCTAAGGAATGGCAGAAGAACACTGCAGCAATTAACTCTCTTTTACACCTGACCACTGCATGAGAACAGGGAAGAAATGCAGGACAGCCATGGAGCAGCTAGACACTGATGTAAGCATGGCATGGTACTAAGATACATATTCAGATATAGGTCAGGGCACATATAACAAACGTATAAGAAACATATACAGCAAATACTCTTACARGCATTACAATAATGAAACCAGCATGCATGAACATAAAAATCCAAGAAAACAGAATTTGGAGCATCCAGAGGTCAGCACGGAGAGTTATTGAGACTGTTTTTGTTTCCAGTGCCAAAAGCAGAAGCACACTAGAGCTGARTCTCATAGTGGCTTTTGTTGTTTTCATTAGCACTAAACACTCAGGGGAATCTCATAACGGAGAGACAACTACCTAGGGAACACAAGCTTTTGATCTACCTTAGCCAACCATTCTACCTTATTGTGATTTTTTTTGTATTTTCCTTTTAAGAACAGCCATTAATATTAAGGAAAAAAAAATCCTGAAGTTCAAGACTCTCATTTTGCAAAAAATTGTCAGTTCAAACAAACGCATGAGGTGCAGGGACTTGTCCCTGTTCCCTGATCACCACCCTCTCTCCATCTCTCCTAACAGGAATATATCTTTCCTTATATGTTATGCTAAGTCCAGGAGGAAATCAAATATACATTTCTACTAGTGACTAAAGCTCTGATCCCACCATTAGTTAAACACAAGCTTAATTTTATGCATGTGAGTCATCCCATCAACATCCCCATATGCCAGAGACTTTGTGGGATTGATGCCCAAACCTGAAACCATTATGAATGAATTCCATTTCTGAGTTGCAGAACCGGGATTGGAAAGCACATGAAGAACTGAGATACTGGAACATAAATCCATGGTATAACACAGGCCAAGGAAGTAAACACTTAAGAAAAAAAAAAAAAAGGAAAGAGATTAGCTAATTCCTTATTCTGAAAAAAAGCCTTCACAAGAGTTGATGTTATTAATTAAGAAGTTTCATTCTTGTTACCCAACAGTCAGTACTTCTCCAACAAAAACATGGCAAAATGCCTCGTTTTAAAGAGCACATGCCAGACTTTGGATTTAGCTCTGCCTGCTTTTGGCCACCACAGCATCATAAATTTGCTACATCTTTTATTCTGCCCCCATATGTTAGAATTGTGTCTAAAACCAACAACCCTTTTCTTTTCTACATATGCAAACAAAAAAAACCTTCAGGGATTCATAGTATCAATGAAAATGCCTAAGAGGTACTTACATTCGAAAAACTCTTTACAAACATTAACTAAATACAAATATATATATATAAATAATTGATATAACKAAATATATAACTAATTGATACACTAATGAATTATTAAAATGAGTGCTGTGTTTGCTGCTTAAAATGGCTGCAGCACTTTAGTAATGAAATGGCTCATTACAACAGTGGCAAGTGTTGGCTCCGTTGAAGGAGCATATGCCAGGATAAGACTCATAGTGCAAAAGAAGATGGTAGAACAACATTTAACAGCTCAGAGCGAAACCTCAGCACCTACATTGCTGGCCATGTCTAAAAGCAAYGGGGCCAGACTCTCTCTTCATTGCCATTTTCGCCACCTGCTRAAAGACAAATGTATTGGGCAGCTGGTACTCAAAAGCAAATGTGGCTTGTTCCTTCAAAGTTCAGAGGAATCTTATTAACAGAATGAATCGTCTTCAGTCTTTTCACAAAGCATTTTGTAGAATCATATTKTCCTGTGTGCTAAACCCACTTTTTGATCTGGATTAAAGCATATTTCCTGTAAACCTTGTGCATGCTCAACATTTAATGTCGTGTGTTGTACAAAGAGTCATAGCCAGAAGTGAGCAAGTAATTTCTTCACAAATATCAACACTTTGCATTTCCAAGCTACCTGAGGCTTACCTCCTTCTCTAGACAGTTTGTAAATACACTGCTCACAGGCTATGGCAACAGGGGATTACTCTCATTTGAACTTGCATAGTAAAACCTGCTTAATTCTGTTTCTCCTATTAAGCAGATTAGTTGAAAAAATAAATAAATATATTATTTGATTTTACAAGGGAAATTTTTAATACCAAAATACGAATTTAAAATTTAGAGTGTGCAAATATTTACCACGCTCTCTTCTCACAATGTTCCAGATAGCAAACTTATCCCTGACAATATTCATMTCCTGTAAACACTGGCAAAGCAATTTCAGAATTGTTATTTCATTGCATATTCACTAGCTGTTGCTGGAGGTATTTTGTTCAGCTCTAATTAGCACAGTTAATAAGATCAATATTTTCATTACTGAATGCTGCAGTAAGGCAAAACATGCTTAAAAACTCACATTTACAAAATCCCAAGAATTATATATATCTTAGGAAATCCTACCCTTCTATTTCAAAAGCAAAAAGCCCTCAAAAATTGGAGAAAAAACACTTTGGGTGTTTGTCATTTTGATGAGGACAAAAATTAAGATTGAAACATCCATATTATTTAGGGGTGCTTTTAGAGGCAAGAGGAATCATTGTTCTAATTAAATTTTTACTACTGTTTCCATGTGTCCAACGACTTTTTCAGGAGAAATAAGCACTGCAGTTTGAATCATTTGCACAGCCCCTAGTGTTGACACTTTCACTCTCATTGGACYCTCGTTTGCCTTAAAAAAAAAAAACCCAAAACAGCAGAAACCTAAAAGAAAAGCAGAGCYACCACAATCTAGYGGCAGTGTTTCAAATTTGATTCCAACACTGGCAAATAGAGACCAAAGGAAATGAAAACAACACAATTTCAGAATCCAAAATGAGTGCTGGGTCTGAGGACAGAGCACAGTCCCCAGCAGCCCTACCCTGAGAAGGGAAGCACTGGGCCTTGGGGTTCTTCCACCTGCACAGAACATCCTTTCCTGCCACAGGGACCACAACTGTCTCAGYCTTCTCTGGACCTTGTGACAGCTACCACAGCACTAAGAAGGAAAAGCAAATGTCAAATGTCCTGTCTCTCAGATATCTGGGCTTTGTTAGTTAGCATTCTTCATGTCTAACAATAAGAGGCCAAAAAAGGATCCCGAATYTATAACTCTTTTTTTCCCCCCGACATTTCTTTCTTCTTTGCGAAGAGAAAAGCTCAAATTTGTCCTTGGAAAACACCCTTCCATCCATTCACTGAACTTCTTAAATGAATTGACAATTCACTGTGACTCTACCTCTRCAGGGATGTCAGTCAGGAAATTGTCACTGTAAACTACCCTAAAATAATTCCATGCTCATGTTGAGTAATTATTTTAAAAACCGTTCCTGCAGAAAAATATGATCAAATATCAAACGGATACTGTATAATTAAGCAGCAAGACTCATCAGGGAGTAGAATCTAGGTCTAGGTGTTTTATTAAGCACCAGGCTGAAGGCAGGGATTGTCAAAGCAGAAAGACGTGCATTATATGGCACAGCTTGTAACACAAAGCTGTTCCCTGGGGTAACACATCCGGCACCTGTTGAGGTTTTGCCACCCACTGTGTCCACTTGAATTGCTTTTCTTCATTTCCATCTTTCCTACTCAACTGGTTCTACTTCGCCTCCAACTAACGTGCTAAACTTGCAATTGACAGCATTGGAGCTGATAAGATATTTACAAGGCAAAGCCACAAAAGACAAGAAAAATTTGGCATAATACTTCTAGGAAAGGCAAGTGAAAATGCTGATGAACCACGCTAGGCAGCTCCCCATGCATATTCAGTTTGCTATTAGCAATAWGAGCTCTCATAAAAAACCTGTTCTTTTAAGATGACAATTACAGCAACAAGGCCAGCTTGATCTACTGTCCAAATATGAAACACTTAATTTAAGAAATGGAGAAAAGCTATTTAATAGGAGGAACATAAAGAGAAGCCATTTGGGGACTTATCTGATTCCTAAGCTTCACATACTCATTTTCTAACAGACACAAAYGCAAGCAGTAGCTTTAGAATTATAGGAGGTAGTACATGTGCTGCTTACACACTCAAATGAGAAAATATGTGAACTGTACTGCTGTTTCTGYACCAGCAAAGAGCTGGGAGAACAGAGTGTCAGAAAACCTAAAACTGAACATGCAAAGAGTCTCCAGTGGACATTAGATCAAGCCAATGTAACCCAGCTCATTTCTTGAGCCTCCACTCTCACTTGATTGAAAAATTAGTTAGATTCTTATCYGCAAGGGGAGGGGTTAAGAAATAATAAATATTTGATTCCTTGCCTGGATATATCACCCTGTCAAGATGCATTATTTCTCAGTGTGAAAGCTGAGATGAACAGCATTTCCAGAGGTAGCCTTTTCTCTTTTTCTTTTCATGAAACAAGGCTGGATTTTAGTAAAGGACAAAGACATTCATCRTTAAACCCAGTCCCTTGAAAACACGTGCCGGGGTCCTGGGAATTCATCACTTACTGATGCTACCCAGAGGATTCTCATACACTGCAAGTCTGTGGATAGCTCAAATTATGACAAAGGAGAACACTGGGTCATCCTATCGAGGAATCTCAATCCAAAGACTGTACTGAGAATAACTCAGGTTTATATGGCAACATTTCCCATTTTCATTATGTCACACAACAGATTTAGGGACTGTTGTACTCCATTGTCTGCTCTTTTTACTGTCTCTGTCACTAGAATGAGACACCCAAAGTGTAATGCCAAGTGTAGCCTGTGAAAGATAGTAATACACTGAACTCCTTCATATTTTATAAGTTAATTTGCCAGGCACTTCAGCACGTTCTTACAGGCTGCTTCAGCTGGGAAAGAGAACAAAAGTAGTTGGCCCTTCTTATCAGAGGGCAAACAGACCTTCCACAGTCTCAGTGTCCTTACTGGGCACATTTTTGTGCCACAGGCTGTGAAAACCTGAGCAAGAAATGGCCCAAATAACACATTATGGTCATCATTTAATACTGTATTTGTGAGACCTTTTGAAAATACAGTATTGATGGGTGTGCTTACATATAAATATATATTTCCATGGCAGAAAGCCCAAAACTCCTTGACATCCTCAGGTAAGGACAGACCACATGCAGTGTTAATACAGGAGATTCCTCTGCCAATGGACAGGGAAAGTGAGAGCAAAATAATGCTTTTTTGCATGGGTCCGAAGTAGGCAATTGCTGCTGTGGAGTAGCCTGGAGACTGTAGCTGTGGCTAAAAGGGGAACAGCATCAATCTCTCCTCACAGCCTTGCTACTCAGGGTCTCCTTAAGCATGTTTTGCAAAGAAAAGCTGGAATTTATCCTAGATACAAAAAAAAAAACCACTACAACTCCACTCCAAATCTTTGGCTACAGAAACCAAAACCAGAAGCATGTTCTTAGAGATATTAAAAAAAAAAACAAACAAAAAAAAAAACAAAACAAAACAAAACAAAACAAAACAAAACAAAAAAAAAAAAAAAAAACCAAAAAAAAAAAACCCCCAAACTCAAAACTAGAAATCCAAAAAGTTCAGAAACAACTGCCAGGAACTTGGTTTTATTTGTTTGTTTGATGGTGGTCTGTGCGTAATAAACAATGCATCCTCCTAAGCCATTCAATTAAATCGAAACCAAACAAAGAACCAAAATCCATCCATCTCTCTCTCCACCCCCACTCACAGGAAAACTTTGATCTGTCATGCTGGCAATAAAACCRAAAAAACACCCAACCAAAACATTCCTATCACTCCACTGCATCACTTAGGCTCTGCTAGTTAAACTCCACTCAAGTAATCTGTTGCCATTTATTGGTTCATTTATCTCCTGGTCTCTGCAATCAAATACGAAACTAAAATAATGCACCTCAGGAGGAGCAACACAAACACTGTTAGGAAGGGACTGCGCTATTTGAAGGTCAAGTAAAACAGCATTTGGAGTCAAGTGGCAGTCAAAACCCTATCTTATTGTGCTGCCATTACAGAGGTTTGTGCTCTCCGTTACACCGAAACGCAACCAGATTTCCTCTGGAATTTCTGCTCATTTACACCCGAGTAAATCAGCAAAGGTTTTGGATCATAGGAATTAAGTTCATTGATGACTGAGCTTAGTCACATCACAGGGGGATACCTGCGCAGTCTTTAATCAGAGAGAGCTTAGCTCTTTCTTTATGTATAAATTCTAGATCTTCTATGATACAATTTTCTGTTCTGCCAGTGAATCATGGCTTAAAGTTTGCTTAATTCTACCACAGCATGAATCTCATGTAATGGTCTCCCCTGCAGACAAAATTTCTACCCAAAGTACTAGGCTATTTCAGAAAGAAACCACTCTTATTTGCCTGAATTTGTTGGTGTGGTACTTAAATAGCCACATTCACCTGATGATTTCTCTAAATGCTTGTTTTCAATGCTTTAAATTATTTTTGGTTCTGTTAAAGTTAGAAAAAGGTTAGGTGAGTGCAGAATAGATAAGATTTAGAACTGATTCATCAATCACATATTCAAATTGGAAGCATGTAAAGCAAGAGGCATATTGAAAGCTGGACCACCAATTTCTATTCCTAGGACTACGAGCAATATATTAGTTAGGCAAGGAGRCATCCAAGTGAGAGGAAAAAAAATGAAAAAGAAACAGCCAGAGGGCAGAGGGACTGTGTAAATCCTCAGATGGCTTTGACATTTAAGTGTATCAGTTTTCAGATAAGCCATGGACTTTGGATGGCATGTGATAGGAGACGAGAACTCAGCAATGGCAGAGAAGAATTAGTAGTGCATTAAGCAGCTCTGTTCCAGTCTGATGGAACTGTGTGTTTTTAATGGCCACCTGGCATATCAGGCATATCCCTTTTCARGCTGTACAGGTTACAGGGCTGCAGACCTCAGACAGATCTCTGCAGTCTTTAGCCATTGGGGGAAGACTGAAGTGTCTCAAATCTCCCTCTTCTCCTTATCTCCACCATGACCCATGGAGCAGACCCCAGCTGAAGGTCAGGTTTCCGGTAAAAGGGCTGCTCACTATGGCAGTGAGCAGCTAAAACCCGTCACTACATTTTACCCTAAATGATCTTTAAAACTCTCTAAGTTAGGCTCTGAGGCCATCAGGGCACGTTTAAAGCACGTTGCAGGAACTCAGTGACGCAGTTCACTGGTCACTGAAGCATGACTTCCACCTGAATGGCACATCAGGTGAGGACAAGTGGATCCTGCGTCCTCCCTGAGGGATGACAGCCCCGCTGAGGCCTGGCCTGTGCTGTGTAGCCCATGGAGCAGCTGTGTCCTGGACAGTCCTTGTCCCTGTGTGCTGGGCAGTTCTGTCCCTGTGTCCTGGGCAGTCCTCKTCCCTGTGTCCTGGGCASTYCTGTCYCTGTGTCCTGGGCAATCCTKKYCC